>PVJX010001697.1:0-152150 GCA_004027295.1 Dolichotis patagonum
ATAAATTTTTCTCTCCATTTGTGTTCCTCTATTCTTCTGTCTGTGTCTTCCTGAGAGGTACCCAGCCCTTCTTTTATTAATCTACTTATCTCTTGTTTAATTTGAATTAATATTTCAGTTTTGGTCCCGCTTACGAGGTCTTGAATATATCTCTTTATGTCCGCTAATGCTGTGTTTGATGTTGCATTTTTGCTGCCCTTAGTCTCTTTACCTCTCCTGGATCAATGTTCTCAGGGTTGGGAGCTGGGAGTGTTTTCGTATTTCTCCCTTTCGTCATGTTTTTGGTTCCTTCCATACAAGTGTACAGTGTAATTCCCAGACCCTTTTCTTGTTGTTTAAGGTTACTCTAGAGGGCGCAGGCTAGGAGCTTTAGCCCTCTTCAATAGGTTATCAGAGATTAGAGTTCACCCACAGGCAGTGTGCGCTAGCTCCTCCCTTCTGGGCCAGTCAACCTTTGCAGGCCTTCACTGTGTCAGTGTGCACTGATCTCAGGGAAGTAACTGGGTCCCTGCCAGGGGCGTGGCCTAGTTCAAGCAGATTCCACCATTCCGCTTGGTGAGGGGAGTAACCTGCTGAAGCCACTTCCTTATGGAGTTAGGGCTGTCCTGCCCAAATCCAACATGTTGTCCAGTCAGTTTCCCCCCTCCCATGGGAGGGTCTTATTCCCATCACTCACCGTGTCCCCAAGAACTGCTGGACTGCCCGACCTCCGACTTCAGCACGGCTGCCGTGGGAATTCACGGTGCCTCTGGGTGGGTCGTGTGCAGTGCCGGTCCCGGCGAGCTGCATGCCGGGCAGTTCAGCTCCGGGCTCTGGCAGCTCAAGCCAGTCGCTTTGGCTCGGATCGCTTGTTCAGGTCGGGCGGAATTCAGGCGTCTGGAGGCGGGTGCCCGTGCTCGCCGATCTTATCTTCACTAATAGTAGCCCCAGGACCTCTTATTCGAGCGTGTTTTTGCGCTTTAGTTTCTTTCTGGGTTGTGGGAGTCTATCTCTATCTGTTTGGGTCTCTCCAGGGTGTTTTATTCTGGCATTTGAGCTGTCTCTCTCAGAGAGGGTCTCTCTCCTGCTACCTACCAGTCTGCCAACTTGTCTCTTCCTCATAGATCAGTTTTTAAAATTCCTTTTATCTCATGCAACTTTTTAAGTTGATTAGCACAAATCTATTCATAACACCTAATTATTATTATCTTCTTTATTCTTGAGAAACAATATCCTTCATTTCTTTTGTCTCTTTCTTCATCTGTCTTGCTAGAGGTTTATCACTGTAAATTTTTTCAGAGAATAAACTTTATTTGTCGCACTCTGTTGATTTTTAAAATTTTTCCTTCATTATTGATTGAGGTTTTAATTTGCTCTTATTGATCTACCTCCTTATGGTTTCAGCATAAACTACCACACTTAGCACCACTCCACCATGAACTCTTAGACTTGCACCTGGTTTCAGCTAACTATCTTTAAAACATTTTAAAAGCTAGTTTGTACCATGCTTAACTCCCCTTGAAAACTTTACTGTCTCAACTCAATTAAGTTATGGCTTATCTATGTTGTTGATAATCAAATATTTGAAATTAAAAAAATCATATTGGTGTTTTCCGTTTCAGGCCATTATGGTCATGGGATCCAGTAGTGTATGATTTCCTTTCTCTGTGTTCTTTTCACACTGTTTCTTGCATGGTTTATCTCCTCAGTCATTGCCCAGAGGGCTCTGAGAAGTGCTAGGAATATATGAGCACAGACACAGGGCCCGGCTTCTTCTCCAGCACTGTAGGAAAGGACTCCTCACCCTGGGGCAGAGCTCTGTGCCCCCTATGCAGTGTGTGATTTTCAACACTCCTGAAATTTATCAGAAATTGTTTTAGGACCCAAACTAAGATCTTTATAGTTAAAATACTCTGTATGCCAGGTGTTGAAGATAGTGATTTGTTGGTGACCACTACCCAGCGGCTCTGAGCAGGATTTAAATTTAACTAATTGGCTTTCTGTGTTTATCTGTGAGTCTGTCCTAGGCCTCGGCCCCTTGCCTGGCAACGGGAGCTGATTCATAGTCACTGAACCTCTATGAATCACTGGTCCTCGCTGAGGCCTAAAGTGGCCTTTGAGGCCAGAGATACCTCAAAAAGGGCAAGATAAGGCCACAGCTGCGGACACCTTGGCTCCTCCACTAATTAAGTAAACGGAGACAGCAGTTTAAGAAAGTTCACTCCTGCGGTCTCAATCCTACCATGAATGTTATCTTGGAGATAAGATGATTCTCCTAAATTGGCATAATTTGCTACTTGGAGAAGTCTTTGAAGTGACTCCCAAGGTCCTGCTCATTTCCTGCACTTTCCTCAGTTTTCTCACCTTTCATCTTGGTCCTAATAAAAGTGGGCTGATCCAAAGAAGTTTGAGTCTTAGCCCTCAGAGTCTTGAGCTCAACTAAAGGGTTTTGACTCTCCTGGAGCCCTTAAAATTATCATACATTTGTCTCTTTTATGTAACCTCCACCTTCCACTCGTTTGGGAGATCCGGGATCTAGGTCAGGACCTGATAGTGATTACTGAGTTATTTCAAGTGACTTACTGATTTTTCTGCATACTGTACTTGGCTTATCAGTTATAGAGTGATGTTAAACATTCTTCTCTACATCTTCTGGAAGCACATTCAGTTACAGTGATTACTTCCCCACCCATGTTTATAGCAGCGTAATTCATGATAGGAAGTCTTGGAACAAGTCTATGTGTCCATCAGTGAAAGAATGAATAAAGAAAGAGTGGTGTTATACACAACACAGTACTATTCTTTCAGGAAGAAAGGTGCACTTAAGCCATTTGCAGGTAAACAGATGCACCTTGAGATGATAAGGTTAAGTGAAATAAATCAGATGCACACCATAAACATCACATGGCTTCTCTTATATGAGAAACACAAAATACAAATAAAGATCAAAAGGAAAGAGAGATCATAGGAAGTAGGAAGCTAGAACTTTCTAAAAGAGGAAGGAGATCAACAGATGAAAGAGGGAGAGGGAGGGGGAATGTAGGATTATTTGTTTTATGTTCTGGGCATTTAAAGTCATTTCAGAGACAAAAAAGATGTCACTGTATCCCTAAACATGAGCACTTTTATACTGAGGTGTAACTCCTGCATCTCTGTAGTGGTCTTTATGTGAAGTTTTCCAGTTTGCTGATTTTAGCTTAGCTTTAGAGCTGTGTCATAGGCAGTGTTTGTGTGACAGTTAATTTCAACCTGCCTGTGTCTCTAAAGTGTTTGTCATAATCTGCAGTTGCTTGTGATGGAGTATAAGGAGGCCCCCGGAGATGCCCACAAAGACCCCAGAACCATGATTTCATCTTCTCACTGAGCAAGGAGATTTCTTTGGAGCTCTGATTACGGATGTCGAGATGGGGGAATAATCCTGGAGTGTCTAGGGTTGTGAGTCAAATGGCATCTCAAGAGACCATAAGACACAGATGAGGCAGGAGAAATGTAGAGACAGAAGCAGGTCTGAGGTGATGGGCTCTGCAAGCTGAGACAGTCAGGGAGCAGATTCTCCTCTGTCTGGCAGAGGTACACCTCCCCGGGCATGCCTTTGACACCTCTGGTCTCCAGGAGTAGTGTGATGTGCGTTCTTTCTCTGCTGTTTAAAGTCATGGTGGATTGTTACGGCAGCAGTGACTGACGTGGCCAGACTGCACTTTTCACTCAGTTTTGTCTCATGTATCTATAGCTACAGTGAGGTTATTTACACTTGCATAATTATTATGCTATTTGCCTTTCATTCTGCCCACTTGGTGTTTGACCACTACTTGGCTCTCTATCTTGTATTGTTTGGGTGAATAGAGTTTGGTTTTCTTTATTCCCTTTTATGTCTTTTATTGCCCCTTTGGTTATACAGTATACATCTTTAATCTTCAAAATTTCACTTCAAAAATATTGTAATAACTCATAAACAGCATAGGAAATGTACAGCGATATTGCTTCCCATACCACCCTCCTGCCTTGCCTGGCTTTGGTGTATGCTGTATTTTACTTCTGGCTACACTGTAAACCAAACAGTACTCAATTTGCTATTTAACTTCTAACCTTCGATAATATTCAAAGGTGCTTAAGTAAGAATCCTTCGATAATATTCAAAGGTGCTTAAGTAAGAATATTTTTAAGAGACACATACTCAGGGGCTCTAAGTTGTTATTGAAACTCATTTAGAGCTCGGCAGCTGTCTTCTCTCAGAGCCTCCACCATCTAAAGCACCGAGTCCCCTCCCCATCCCAGCAAGTGTGTGTTAGTTATGGAATTTTACTTAACTCGATTTATTTGCACAAACTTACTTCACTCGGGTCTTAAAAACTAACTTAGGAGATGAAGGATAACCTGAAAACATCTTCAGAAGGATACTTAGGCTGTTCATGTGGTTACCGTAAAAGAGGTGCTTTGCTGAACCTTCCTACAGTCTGCTTCTGTAACTCCATGAGACCATGCTGAAGAGTTAGTTAAAGTGGTTGGGACCTTATCACATTCCAGCATGAAGCCATGTGGATTCACCTTTGTGTCAGTGGTGAGCAGCTCTCCATGTATCTATGAGTCATTTTATGTTTATCATTTATCATCACAATGTCAGGGTTCCCAGGGTTACTTCATCTTGGTCTCGTTTTCTGTCATTACCAGGAACTAGATTGTGTGGATTTGAGCTGCTGCTGACTTGCAGGAGTATATTACATATTCTTTGTAAATGCCCCCTACCAGGGGTATGTGTTATTTTCAACCAGTCTGAATTGATGTCATTGCTGAAGATTCCTGATGATGTCCAAAGTGTGTGTGTGTGTGTCCATGGATACACATGAGAATATGGGTGTGATATGCGTATTTTTGATATTAGCACATTTTTGGTTCCAAGATAATTTAGTCTAATTCAGTACCGTAAACATGTTTTTCTAAGTGCTCTTCTAGAACTGTCCTCCCCAAAAGGATTCACTAACCACAAATGCCTATTCAAATTCTAGCTGTAATTAAAATTGACCTCCTCAGTAATACCAGCCACACGCCAGCAGCTTGGTACCATGTTGAATGTACAGATATAGAAATTTCAGTCTTCGAATCACCACCAAAAAAGTTCTATCGTGTAGTACTGTTCTAAAGAGCAGTGTGTGGAGTGTTTACTTTTATTCATAAGTTGATGATCCATCTTGAATATTTTGTTATGATAAAGCTAACAAGTTAAAGCTCATATTTTTTCTGTTAGTGATTTCAACCCCAGTTGTTAAAAAGACTCTTTTTTATATACTAAATTACTTTAGCATGTGTCTAAAAATTAATTGCCCATTTATATAGAGGGTTATTTCATCTTGGTCTGATTTTCTGTCTCTATGGCATTACCATATGGTTTTCAATACTAGGAACTTATAATAAATCTTGAACTTAGATGACCTGATTCTCCATGACTGCTAGAGTCATCTGTGTCTTCCTGAGCCTTTTTGCTCCTGACTATTGAACATTGTGAATTTCTTTATAAAAGTCTTTCAAACTGTGATTGCTTTTAATCAATAGATAAATATGAAAAGAAATTAGATGGAAAAAAATACTGTGGTCTAGGCAAAGAACAGTTAGGTCTCTTTAAATTCATTACATGTGTTGTAATTTAAGTACGGAGACTTTTCTTTAAATCTGTTCTGTGACTTTGTGTGTGTGTGCTGTTGTAACAAGTACTTTTGTACATTTCATTTTCAATTTTTTGTGCGTTACTGTATCACCTAAATTGAAATTGGAGTTCTCTCTCTATGTCTCACTTACCTGTATGTTGAATTCCTTTTCCATGCTTGGAAAGTTATTTTCCATTACTTCTGAAAACAGGTGTTTTACTCCATTTGTGCTGACTCCTGCATTTTCATTGACTCTGATCAGTCTCGTGTTGTTCTTGTTTGCATGGTCTTGTAGTTGTTGGGTTATTTTTTCATGGCCCTTGCTACTTTTGAGAGATCTTTCTTTTTGTGATCACCAATCTTGATCCTATCTTTTAGATCTGATACTATATCTTCTATTTCTTTCATTGGTTTGCCAAAATTTCAGTGGCATTTTTAATTTTCTGGAGATTTGAGTCTATTTCAGGGATTCCATTGTTTTCCTATGTTGGGCATTCACAGCTTCCATTATTTTTCTGTGTCCCTCTCTGTATCTATTCCTCTCTGAATCTATTCTAGATCTTCACAGCACTCCTCACTGTAGTTGTCATCCCCTTTCTACCTGTGAAGTTATTTCTCTTCTGACTTCCTCTGTAGCCTCATGTATATCAAGGTTTTTCTTTTCTGCTGCTGTTTTTCTTTTCTGCTACTGTCATTCCAGAAAACTCAAGTGGACGGCTTCTGATTCCTCTATTCTGTGTCCTCTGGTTTGTCCCAGTAACCCCAGCAGGCCTGCAAGAAGATGACTGCTGGCCGCAGGGCTGATCGTGGCCCCAGCAATGAGTGCTCTCAGCTGTGGGTTGTGGGAGGGGCAGTGGCTAAATCTTGTAGGAATTAAGTTCCATCACTTGTTTTTTTCTTAATCATGCCTCTCATTTTTCTACAACTTATACTTCCATCCATACCTAGCCAGTATATACATAATGATTTATGCCAAATAGTGAATACTTTGCAGAAATTACTGTGTTTTCTTCAAGAGCATTATTGAAGCCCTTTTTCCTCATTAGACTCCTAGAATCTATTCTCCCACTTAGCAAAGGTCTATCCGTCCTTGAGTTTCTCCACCTTCTGACAGGAGGAAATCTCTCTCAATGGGAGTGCACAGTAAAGAGGGTCCTAACTTCAGAGGTCTTCTGTCCTCCAGGACTAGGCATTCGTGTTGCCAGCTTTGTCCTTACCCGAGGACAGCTGTCAGTGCTTGGTGTAGTCTCCCGGTGGCTGCAGGCTGACGCCTTCACTATTTTACATGAATGGTTTCAAGATGCACAGTTTCCACGGCAGCTGCCAAACACCCCTAACTTAGCCTCGCCGACGTGATGTTTTATTCCTGACTTTCCTTATAGGGTTCAAGCATTTCTTGAGGTAATTTTAAAGGTCATCTCCCAAATGAATATGTATTCATGCAGCACTAACACAGGCGCCTGTCATTATCTTTCATTAAATATGTGGTAAGGTATTTCAGTTGCTGTATCTTTGAGAGACCTTTTAGATTCTGCTATAAATTGTAAATACTTTGGTGCTACACTTGATCTTAGCCAAGAGGCCTGGAAGAAATTATAAGTTGTAAATAATTGAGAGACAAAAGGTCAGGATATATAATTTTATTGTCCTTTGGAGAAATTTAAAAAGAACTTGCTTTTGACATGGTAATTACCACAACATGGTAAAAATATATAAATATAACTTTATACTCAGGAAGTCAGGAAGCACAAAATGGGTTTTGCTGCACCAGTATCAAAGCAATAGCAAGATGCAGTCTCTCTGAAGGCTCCAGGGGGAAAATCTATTTGCTTTTCCTGCTTCTTTAACCCACTTGCATGCTTTGACTTGCCGCCTTTTCAGCATCAGGAAAGCAGAACCTTCAACTCTGTGCCATCCCTCTGCCACTGAGTCCATTTCGTATCCTTGGACCTTTCCACCTCTCATAAGGTCTCTTATGACGATGTTGGCCCAACTGAGTAATGAAACTAATTCTCCTGGTTCAGGCTCCTGAATAGAATCACACCTTCTTAGCCCTTTTGCTGCGTGAGGTAACATATCTGCACAATCTGGGGATTAGAATGGAGCGATGGGTGCTGAGGTATTACTCTGCCGACCATTCAGAGCTTTGAAACCTTTGAATTTCTACTTTGATGACCTTGGTTTGATGGCAGCTATAAACAGGAAGTGATGCAAGCGAATGAAGTAAGGGGTCGTATTCCTGTGAAACACTTGGACTTTCCCGGTGATCACGAAAAGACTATAAAGTCTGATATTTATTTTAATCTATGAACAAAATTTGGGGTTATTTTCTCTCACACCTTTCCAAATATTTCTAAGTCAGAGTTCAAGAACACACATGTGCATCAGTACATATAAGACGTATGATAACTAAATGTACCCTCTATGTCTTACACAAACTAATAGGTTTCATGCAAGGTGGATGGAGTTCATTCACTTTTTCCCAGGGGGCTTCATGTTTAAAAGTTTCAATATTTTGGGGAGGGGACGTAAGAGTATGTTCCAATTTTTAATTGAAACAAATTTTGCTAAGATTCTTGAGACAATGGTAATAAGTCATGTGAAGGGTCTCACTAAAGGATTTTATTATAGAAAGATTTATGTTCTCACTCTTGAGTTTCAAAGGTTAATGTTGTAATAGCTTCATAAAGGTATTATAATATAGATGCTGATAAGTTTTCAGAAAATGTGGTGGGTTTAGTTCAGTTATAATAAGCATGAAACTATAATTTGACCCATGAATTTCTGAGCATTGCCTACAAAATAAACCTAGTTGAAGTTGTTTATTTAAGATACCAAATTGCATTTGTTTTTAAACCTAATGATCATACAGCTTATGAGTATATTATATACTCAGATGAAAACAATACATGCACTGCTATTTCTACGAGCAATAAAGTTGTCTACTTCAAGTAGTTGTAATTATCCTGGTTTTGAATCTATTGTGGGAACTGTATAAGGGTCAAAATTTAAATCTTCAAAATTTATGTAGTCATAGCTTTAATATCATTGATGGCCTACAGTTTTTACAGTTAAAGATGGGTTATTAATTTTATGTGTTACATAAGATAAAAAAAATTAAAGTCACTGACAGAATTGTTCATACTGTTTCTACTTCATGGGCATCTATAATGCTTGTGTGAGTATTAAGTTATTAATATGGGTGACATAGTAGAGGACTAGAGAACTAATTAAA
This sequence comes from Dolichotis patagonum, assembly GCA_004027295.1. Classification (NCBI taxonomy): domain Eukaryota; kingdom Metazoa; phylum Chordata; class Mammalia; order Rodentia; family Caviidae; genus Dolichotis; species Dolichotis patagonum. The sequence goes on from PVJX010001697.1 coordinate 8,854, forward strand.
ACACAATTATTGAGGTGTGATCAAGAAAATGCAAGAGCTCTTGTGGTAGGTGGTATCCTATCTTGAAATCCTAATTAGACACAGTGTACTATGAAGATAAATGTGGTTTTTACCTATAAATCAACACTGACTAATTTATGTAATAATTGCATTAATAGCTCTCTTGGTGAGAAACTCATAATGGCTATGAAGTGAGTTTTAAAGGTGTCATAGGAGGCTCCAGTCCTTTCTTTGCTATTTAAGCTTTAGAATGAATTGGTCTTCAAATGGATGGTAAGGTGGGGGCCAGCTGTGAAGTCACTCGTGGTCTGCAGCTGAGAGTTCTGCTGCTGAAACTTCTTGTCCTGAAGCAACAGTTTCTTAGATTGTGAAAAACCTTGGTATTAAAGAAATGTTAGACAGATAAATGACCCTAGGGATGAGACTGCATTTCCTGTTGTGTATGTGTCTGAGCAATTAGAGTACCATAGTGTGTTCCTGACAATTCAAGGGAATGTTGTAAGAAGAAGAAATGATATTTATTCCTACAAACATAATTGTAAAATGACTTTTCTTCTTGGTGTAGAATCAAGTGTGCAGCCTGAAAACAGTGGAATTCAATGTTCACATCCACCTGTAACTGCAAAAACCACTACAATAAGACATGGTGGAGATGTACACATGTATGATATGCATCATGAAAGCAGTCATGACAAGGCTCCAACAATTCCTTTTTAGCTTCCAACCATGAAAAGAAAAATAAAACCTAAGTTGTCACAGGGCTGGAGGTGATTTAATATTATCTCCGTCTAAGGTTGCTCATCAGCTGAGTACTTCTACTCCTTTGATGACAGTAATTATGGTAGCTGATTTGAAGTGTGCTTAAGTAACTACAGTTATGCCTACTATGAATTGAGCTTCTATAAGTAGAACTGAAATGCAATTGATATTACAGCTCACACTGTTCCTATGAAAGAAAGCACCTCCTTGCTCCCAGAATAGTAAGACACAGTGTGTGAAATTAATCCAAATCCTGGTAGAAGAACATAAATTAGGGATGACCAAAGAATCAGAGCAAACGTTGATCATAAGGCTGGATCCCCTTCTGCAGGCCACAGATTAGGTGGTTCTGGCTAATAGGATGCTCACACATGCTGCCGAGGCTGGAAGCAGTCACAGAGTAGCCGTGATTAATACTAATCAAATACTGATGCTTGACATTGTAAACACTGGATAGCTTCATAACAATAAAGGCTGGAATAAAGTCGAAACTCCTCATCAATACATATGTATCAAAATGTCTTTATTAAAAGACCCACGTCTGATTTTAATTTATGTCTTACGCAAAAGCCAAGGAGTACATCCAATGTGTGTGGTTTTGCAAAATCAGCACTGGGCTTTTAACAAAGATAGTGGCATCAAGTATAATGCTCCCAAGTAAAATTGTATCTTAGAGAGCACAATTGTCTATAGATAAGGTTTGGGAATAATTTGTTGAGCAAAAGAGCTATTAGAGGTATTGAGACAATGTGGAGACAATCTTGGAGAAGTATTTGCTGTTGAAGACAGGAAAAGATGCCATGTGATGGGCAATCTAAGAATGATATTTTTAATGTGGGGAGTAAGAAATAGGAATGCCCAATGCCCTAAGCTGTGATTCTCAGCTGTTAATGGTGTTCATCCATTTTTGTAGTCCATGCAAGTAGCAGCGTTGTTGCTGTTAGAGAACCCAGAGCCTACGTGTCCTCTCCCACTGCTCCGGAGCCCCTTAGGAAGTGAGCTCACTTGAACACACGCTGATGGTCTGCACATGGACAGCCTCAGCCCTGTATCCAAATCATGATCTATAATGGTTTTTATTTTCTTCCATTACTGACACCCGGGGAAAGCAAACTCTAGAAGAACCATCTTTGTCATTTCATTGATGTTATATCTTACATTCTATTAGAAGTCCTTATGTGGCATTTTCTACATGTTTTATCAGAATTAAATAACTAATAGTATATATAGATATACAATGTTACTTATATTCACTTGTATTTTGAAATATCACTTTCCTCTGACAATATCATCTCACAATCAAGATATAAGACATTTGAAAACGAAAACCTTTTGAACAGGGAAGTAGAAATTGGTGATTAAAGATTCTCTTCCGGTAATGAAATGAGATTAAATTTTTAAAGTCAAATGGATGGACTTTTGAATCCCAGCTCTATCAAACGTGTGACCCATGCCTTTATAATAAGTTTTGTTTCTTTGTGAAACTTGATTCAGCAGGCTGAAGGAAATAGTTCATGTGATAAAGTGGGCTGGTGTCCTCTAGAGTACTTGGGTACATAACCAGAAACTCCTGTAAGTAAAAACTAATTTGTACCATTAGTCTTTATATGTTTCTGTATCCAGATAGAGGGCAGTTCATGAGGGTGGGGGTTGGGGGCTGACGGGGAGAGGGTGTTAAAAGTGATACATTTTTATACCAAATGTGTTTATTTTTTTGTGCAAGTATTCCTTAAAATTGGAATTGTATTAGCTGTTAAAGTTTTTAAAAAAGTAAAAAAAAATAAAAATGTGACCCTCAGCAAATCACATCAGCTCACTGCACTCTGGTTTCTTCATGGGTAAAGGTGAGATAAATGGTCAGTTTGTTTACTTTTTCTATGAAATGAAAATAAAATATGGACCGTGCATACATTACATAGGATTCGCTGTCAGTAGCCATTGTTATCAGGATGGTCATTGTGCACATGAAAGAATTTTGGGCTTTTCTCCTAGAAAGTATTAAGCTCTCGTCCTAGGTATAAAGCATTCCATAAACTTGAAGAACTGGGCAGTCACTGAAATAATTATATTCATTCACTTTCCTTCTGCCAGAATTTTCCACTGATTAAATTCATTTGCATATGCAAATTGAAAATTGTACTCATTACTTTAAATGTGTTTTTCATTAGGTAAATGAAATGCTTATGGAAGACAAAATAAGGTTAAAAGCAGAATATTGTCCAAACAAGTTACAGAGCAAATTTCTAAACATTTCAGCACAGCAGCACTACTTTTACCTCATCATGTGGTGTATCTATGTCCACTTGATGCAGGGATTTTGTCACACATGTGCCATTCTGTCACCAAATTTCTCCAGCAATTATTCCAACGAATAGCTGCACTACAGGAGTGACAAAGCACTCTCTAAATGTCTTCTCAATTACACAAAAACAAGTCAGGATTTTTTCTGTTTTATGCTTGGCAAAAGGCTGAGGCAGAAATGTAGACAAAGCCATAAAATGTTCCTTCTGAAACCTGCAGGCAATAAAACTGATTTTAAACAGGGAAAGGGACTCATTACTCACCTGAAGAATTCTGTAATTCTGTAAATAGTTCATATTTAAGTCCATTAATCATTCCAACACCTGACGCACCTCAGAAGCATTGGCCGCGACTCGTGTCCTCACGTGAACGTACCTCTTTGCACCTATCACCCAGAGCTCCTCACGTTCTTTAACTTCCAAAGAGCAACTGGTTGAGAAACTCAGCAAGGCCCAGCACCCCGCGGATTAGGTGAACTACACCGCTGAACTACGCACTATCGCCAAGGGTAGGAAAACGGCAGTCTTCAAAGGATAGGAAATTTTGATATGCTGAAACTTCTACTTGAGATTTTTTTTAAAAGATGGGAGTTTTGCATGTTTTAGAATTAAAATCGCTCCTGCAGAGTGACTTTGGGAGCCTGCTGAAATTCAGATGATGGAGCTGCAGGCATCAGCGGGGCTGAAGACAGAGTGCGTGCGTAAGAAAATCTGTGCAGCCCATTACAGTGATGCAGTGCTCTGGGGAGGCTTGGATGATGGGCACCTAGTTGTCCCTTTAAATTTCCTGCCTGACACTGGTCATGAGTGTGCTTGGGTCATTTTCTCATGTATTTCTTTCATTCAGTAATTTACTAAAGGCAAAATCTACTCAAGAGACATAGGCATAGCATTACTTTCCATAAAAATTTGTAGTCAAGGGGTCAAACAGCCCCATTATCAAACTGGTAGAGCAAAATGAGGAATAAACCAGCTACCAGAAAAAGTTGCACACAATTTAGAATGATTTGAAGAAGTTTAAAAAAAAAAGACCATTTGTAGAAGCTAAAATCAATTGCTCATTTAAAAAAATCACTCTTATTAGGAGGTGCTTGCAATCCAAAGTGATTGCATTCCTTGTGAGGAGTTGGTGCGTGTATGTAACACATAATTCGTTTTTCATCCCTTCCTCCCCCTCCCCTCTGCCTCTGTCTCTCTGTTCCCTTTCCCTTTGCAAAATAGGTATCTCCTTGTTTCCTGTTGATCTTTTATTTTGCTCTTCAATTTATTTATACTTTAGTTTTTCCTCACATAAGACCTGCCATGCAATATTTAAGCTATATGTCTGATTCATTTTACTTGACAATAGGATCTCAAGGTGCTTCCATTTTCCTACAAATGACTCAGCAGTACCCTTCTTGGTGGCAGTACTTCATTGTATAGAAAGACCGTATTTTCTTAATTCATTTATCTGCTGATGGACCATTTCCAAGACTGAGGTATTACAAGCTTTTAGTGCCCATCTTTAATCAGGTTATTTGTTGCTATGCTACAGAGGTTTTGGCATTCCTCATACAGTCTTCACACTAACCCGTGTCAGATGAAAGCTTGCATCTGTAGGTTGACTGACTCTTGCTAGGCAGAAGCTGTGATTTGATGCAATCTCTTATGTCTGTTTTTGTTGTTGTTTCCTGTGCTTTGACGGCCCTTCTCTAAAATCAACGGTTTGCCCATTCCAATATCACAAAGCATTTTCTCTCTGTTTTCTTATGGTGATTTTATAGTTTCAGGTCTGACCTTTAAATCCTTAATCCATGTTGAGTTCACTTTTGTTATTGGTGAGAGATGGCATCTAGTTTCATTTTGCATGTGAAAATCCAAATGTCCTAGCAACATTTACTGAGACTTTCCTTCCATGGCATTTTCTTAGTACCTTTGTTGAAAATCAGTTGGTAATAAACACATGTGCCTAGACTCTGTTCTGTTCCATTTAAACCTGTGTCTGTTTATCTGTCAGATCCAGTCTGTTTTGATGATTACAGCTTTGTATCCTATTTTGAAGTTTGGTAGTACAATGAAGCCAGTATATTAAGGAGACATCTACTCTTCCATGTTTACTGCAACATTTGTTCACAATAGCCAAGAAATAGAAGCAAACCAAGTCCACTGACTGCTGTCAATGGGTAAGGAAAATGTGCTTTATATACATAATGAAGTTATTCAGCCAGGCAGAGAACAGAATACTGTCTTTTGTAGCAATGTGCATGGAACTGGGGATGATTATCTGATGTTAAATAACACAGGTACAGAAGATAAATACCCCTGATCTCGTTTACACAATCTAAAGAGTCCTTCTCCCAGAGCATGGACGTAGAATGACTGTTACCCCGGGGAGATCAGGGGTGGGAAGGTCAAGTGTTGATCTAAGTTACACCTAGACAGAGGCGAGAACGTCTGGTGTCTTGTCGTGCAGTGAGATGATTACAGATAATTTACTATACATTTCAGAGAGTTGAAGGATGTCTTCACCATAAAGAAATAAATATTTGAGGAGAGATGTGTAATCTGATTTAAGCATCATACAATGTATGCATGTACTGAATTATTATAATACTTCACTAATATATATAATTTTTGCATTTTTATGTACCAGATAAATTTAATTTTAAATTAAAATTTACTTGAAAAGGGAGGAAGTTTTGCAAATATAATAGGACATTTTTTATGTTCTAACAGAAAACTCATGCAGCCAGATACCAGTACAGTTTTGAACATGACCAGTCAGTTCCTTCTTACACTACCCAAGCTCGAGAAGAAAGGGCAGGAGAGTCCACCTGAGACAGCCTCCAGTCGTCCCTACCAAAGCTCACAGGACATCTGTAACAACATCCGGGACACACCAGTGCAGACTAAGGCTAAATGCCAGAAAGTGAACCCCATAATGTAGCGTAAGTGGAAAAATCGACTAGCCAGATCCTGCTGCAATTCATTTACAAAATATCATGAGAAAAAGTGAAATGTTTATTGGTGAAGTCAATAAATTTGGGAGGAATTCTAAATGCAGAATGGTTACCTTGAAGAAGAGTGATTTACAGAACCATCAGTGTGCTCGAGTTTAAGGAATAAACACACAAACTGAAGGTGAAGCTACAACCAGGCTGCTGAAGATCTGAGGAGAGAAAAAAAATACTATAATGATAGCGAATCTCATCCTTCTTTGGCACTCAGCGCCGGAAAGAAGCACGCATTTGGGGGACAGGAAAATAGTCCTAAGGGGAAGAGTCCACAGGAAAAAGAGCCCGGACCTCATTCTCCTTTCTCGCTCTGAGCTCTACACAGCTTCCAGTTGGCCAAAGCGTTCCAGGAAAGGGACGCTGAGAGCTGTTTTCCCGGCCTATGCAGTTCAGCGGGTGGGGCAGAAGGTATGGCGGAAGAGGGGCACAGATCCACGGCACACGCGGAGTGCATCCAGTTCGGTGCCGTTCGTTGCCGTGCAATGGCGTGCTAATCAGAGACGCAGGGTTTGCAAGACTCCGGAGACTAATAAATGCATCTCGGGGGCAGGCAGCTCAGTGGGCTTCCTGGAGAATCTGGCGCTTGGAAGATAAACAAGAGTTCTATAAATTAAGAGTGAAGCTGGGGACAAGAAAAAGTGTTAAAAAAGAATAGAAAAAAGTACTAAACTATTTATTGTAGCTATTTCTGGGTAATGAGGAGAAACACTAGCACTAGCATTTACCATAACCCATCATTGCTATCTTCTGTTTGTTGTTAAGCAAAATACTTACTGATGAAATAGGTCGTGTCGGGTTACCAGCGAGGTCCGATCTGCTATAGAGTAAGTTTCAAAACTTGAGCTGCGGCAAATGAAACAACCAGAGAATACACTTACACTTTTATCTTCTGAAAGGGAATCTAATTAATTTGTGATTGCTGCATTCATTTTGCAAATGTAATATCTGTTTTGCTTCATGGGCTCAGCAGTTCAAAAGATTCAAAAGATTGCTCGGGTGCGTTCCATCTCCCCTCTTTTTTATGGGTTATGTATAAATCAACATCTGGGAAAGGACGTGGCAGGTCGTAATGGGACAAAACATGACACAGTGGTCAGAGATCCAGCTAAACACCAGGAAGAGGTGCCTGTCTTCACCTCCAGAAAAACGGCCTTCGTTTGGGGGTTTCTGTTGTAGTTCCTTCAGGGTATTCATGAGGTAACCCTTTTACCGGGCAGGATGGCAGGCCTGTTGTCACAGCTGCTGAGCCCATGAAGCAAAACAGATATTACATTTGCAAAATGAATGCAGCAATCACAAATTAATTAGATTCCCTTTCAGAAGATAAAAGAAAAAAATTGTTTTCTATACCAGAGTCCTGATATGGCAGGAGCACAACAGGAGATGCCTAGATTGTTGAACCACAGGTGTGACGAAGGGAACGTGTGTTTGCAAATACTTCATTCTGCATGCAGTGTCCATGGGAATCCAGTAAGGCTTTCAGCTTTGCAGATTTAATAAACACTTCTGCCTAGTGCGTGTGATCAGAGGCACCGAAGCAGTGACTTGCTTATCTGCTTGGGGACCATTTTCTGTCGTCTTCTCTCAGCTATTCTGAGTTTCCTTTGGCAAGATGCCAAATATTCCACGTAAATTTATTTGTAGGACAAAAGAGTTACAAAAGGCCCGCGTTATTAACGCGATGACTGGGATTGTTCTTTTAAAGACACGAACGGGGGGTTGTAGGGTTTTTGCTGAGTGTCCTCAATTGAGAGCAAAAGCAGAGCCCATGCATCGTGCCCAGAAGCAAGATTTTTACTTCTTCTTTATGGGTAACATTCCTTACCCACCCGGGCGGTTAGTATATCTTTGAACTCCTGTCCGGCATCCTTGGGAAAACAACACACGTTCATTCTCTTCTCTCGCTCTGACACAAGAGCGACGTCTTATGTATTTTAAGCCAATGTTGAATGTCACACATGTTCCTGTTTCTGCTGTCAAATTCAACCATAAAGATTCGCAGTGCGCAGCGTACCTCACCATCATGTGCTCCGCTTGGGTACCCGTCGTGTTTCCTCAGAGGTGACCACTGTGAGCAGTGCTGAGGAGGGGCAGTGGCTAGATCCCTGTGGGCTTGTCCCTTCGTCCTCATGGTGTTTATGCAGCACGTCAGATCCCCGCAGCCCAAGGAGAGAGAGCCGTTACGTCACCCAGGGAGCAGAAGAAACTGCTGGTCCTAATACGACCAATTACGCCACTCAGAATGTTGTTTTTTAATTTTATGGAAAAATAGTACAAAATTTCATAACAATGAGAATAACAATAGTTAATATACTGCATATTATCTTCAAAGTAGTTACTCAGAGTACAAGATATGGGCATAAAAGATTCTCCAATGAAAGGTCTCCATACACCTGTCTTTCGCTGAGCTAAAAAAACTAGTAGTATAACTTTTATATATTATTCCCTTGCCTTTCTTTCATTTCCCCTTTCTCTCATCCTAGTTCCTCTTTGCTTTTGAACAAATTCTTCCCATTTCACAATATCTATTGTACATTTTGGACCTTATTTACTCTTTCAATTTCTGATACCAGGGAAACAATACAGTGTTTACACACAGTCTGTTTTCTTTTTTTGTTTTTTATTTTAAATGGCGTAAAATTAAACACAAAAAAACAGAGCAAAACGGGACATAAGAAAGCATAAATTCCGAAGCTAGACAACCAGAGATCTTCACTATCTATCATATTGTCTCTTGTTTTCTTCCAAATAGTTGTTCATATCTTCAACTACAGAAAATTCATGCAAAACAACATAGTCAACCTCTCAAAAGATGTCCAGATCACTGGCTCCCACTTGCTAATGGGGGGGGGTGGGGAAGGGGAGCAGGCTCGCAGCCGCTCACCAGGGAGGGGGTAGTTGCTTGGTTTCCCGGTTTCCCAGGTCTCAACATGGCACAGGTCTCAGGAGATGTCAGTGTCTTCCACTCTTCACTGCCTAACCCTGCCAGGCTCACAGCCACTCACCAGGGAGGGGGTAGTTGCTTCTAAAATTTATCCTTTAGTAAGGAGTTTCTTTCTGATGAATTGACCATTCCATTTCCAAAGTTCTGAAATGGCCAACAGGCCACAGAAAGAATTCTCTTTAGGCTCCTGTTTGAAAGTCTGTTTTATTTCATTTATGAGTATGATCTCAAGTTGCATCCATGTCTCATGTTTATCCTTTATGACTGAATAGTGCTCCATTGTATAAAAAGACCGCATCCTTTTTATCCATTCCTTGGTCGATGGATACTTGGGCTGTTCCAGTATTTAGCTGCTATAAACATGGGTGCAGGTATATCGCTGTGGCGTGGTGTTTTTAATTCTTCTGGGAAAATACCCAGAAGGGCAATGCCTGGATAACATGGGGCCCCTAATGCCAGTGTTTTAAAGAATTTCCACACTGATTTCCACAGTGGTTGTACCAATGTACACTCCCACCAACAGTGGAGAAGAATTCCTTTCCAAACAATCATACCAACATTTGTTATTGTTGATTTCTTCATCTTTACCATTCTCTCTGGAAGTGAAATCTCACGTTGTTTTAATTTGCATCTCCCAAATGACCGATCATTGTTAAACATTTTTTCATGTACTTGTCATTTTTATCCCTTGATCTGACAAGTGCATACTCATCTCGGATGCCTATTTTCAGATTGAGTCTTTGAATTTGGGGGGTCTGATTTTTTCAACACTGTATATGTTCTAGATGTAAGTTCTTTGTGTGAGGGACAACTGACTAAAATTTTTTCTCCCTCTGTGTGTTGTCTTTTCACTCTTTTGATTTGTTTTGTGTTTGTTTGTTTTTTGTTGTGCAAAAGCTTTTTAATAAGAGGAGATCCCAGCTGTTGATTCTTTGTAGTATTTCTCGTGTGATCTGGATTTTGTTCATAAACTCTTTGCCTATACCTATGTCTTTAAAATTTCTACCTGTTTTGTCTTCCAGCAGATTTAGTGTTTTTGTTTTAATATTGGGATCTTTGACCCATTTTGACTTTAGTTTGGTGCATGGTAACAGACTTGTTTCCAGGTTTAGTCTTCAGCATGTGGAAAGTCAGTTTTTCTAGCACCATTTATTAAAGAGGCTATCTTTCTTCCAGGTTCTGTTGTCAAAGGTAAGGTGACTACATGTGTTTGGAATTGTGTCTGCATCTTTTAATCTGTTCCACTGACCCCCAGGTTTTTGTGCCAGTACCATGGTGATTTTATCACTGTGGCTTTGCAGTATAATTTCAAGTCAAGGATTGTGATACCTCCTGCCTCGCCTTCATTGCCCAGAATTACCTTTGCTATTGTAGGTCTCTTCTGTTTCCAGATGAATTCAAGGATTGCTTTCTCTTGTTCTGTGATGTATGCTAATGGTTTTTCATTTGAGATTGCATTAAATCTGTGTACTAATTTTGGGAGTATAGTCATTTTCATTATGTTGGTTCCTCATATCTATGAGCAAGGAATATTTTTCCATTTTCTGATATCCTCTTCAGTCTCCTTTTTCAGAGTACTGTTGTTTGCAATGTATAGGTCATTTACTTCCTCTGTTAGATTAATTTCTAAGTTTTTGGATGCTCTATTATAAAGAGTGTTATTTGTGAACAGAGATGTTATTGATTTTTGAATGCTGACTTTGTGTCCAACTACACTACTGAATTTGGTTATTAAATATAGAAGTTTTTTGGTAGAGTTTTCAGGGTCTTTGTAGAGTATCATCTCATCTGTGAATAATGATAATTTAACTTCTTCCTTTTCTACCTTTATTCCTTTTACTTCTTTCTCTTTTCTACTTGCCCTGGCTAATTTTTCTAGAACTATGTTGAATAGGAGTGGTGATAGTGGACATCCTGTCTTGTTTCTGATTTTAGAGTGAAATCTTTCAGGTTCTGTCCATTTAAAATTAGTATGATGTTGGCTGTTGGTTTGTCATAGATGGTTTTTATCAGATTAAGACAAAGACCATCTACTTCAGTTTTATGGAGGTTTTTTGTCATGAATGGCTGTTGACTCTGTCAAATGATTTTTTGTATCTATTGAGATATCATGTGATTTTTGTCTTTTGCTCTGATATGGTGTATTATACTTATTGATTTGCATATGTTGGACCATCTCTGCACCTTGGGGTGAGCCCCACTTGGTCATGGTGTATAATCTTGATGATTTTCTGCAATCTTGATGGTTGTCAGTATCCTACTGAGGATTTTTGTGTTCATGTTCATTAGGGAGATTGACTTGCAATGCCCTTTTTTTGGTTGGCTCCTTTTCTGGTTTTAGTGTCAGGATAATACTTGCTTCCAGGTATGAGGTAGGGAGTTTTCTTCCCTTTCAATTTCATTAAAAGTATTAGCATTAGTGTAGTTTTCCTCTAGATGACTTGTATAATTCAACAGTGGATCTGTCGGGAACTTGGGTTTTCTTTGTTGGTAAGTTTTTAAATACATTCTCCATTAAATTTATATCAGGTTATTTGGACTTTTTATATCTTCTTGATTGAGTTTCAAAACTCATATCCACCTAGGACTCTGTCCATTTCTTCTGTGTATTCCACCTTATTAGGGTACAGGTTCTCGAAGTAGGATGATCATCAGTATTTCTTTGAGATGTGTTGTGATTTCTACCCTTACATTCCTAAATGCTTACGTTTAAGTCTTTTCTTTCCTCTTTTGATGAGGTTGGCTAAGGATATATCAATTTTATTTAATCTTTCAAAGAACCAACTCTTCAGATCATTGATTATATTGTTTTCTTAGTCTCAATTGCGTTGATGTCTGCTCTTTATAGAATCCTCCCACATATGAGATTTGGGTTTGGTTTGTTCTTTTTCTAGAAGCTTGAGGCACAACATTAGGCTGCTTGTTGAAGCCCACTGTGTTTTCCCAATGTGAAAATTCATCACTATAAACTTCCTGCATAGGATTGCTTTCATTTTGTCCCATAATCTCCAGTATGTAGCGCTGGCATCATAGTTCAATTGTAGATTCTATTTACTTTCTTCTTTAATTCCCTCTGAGTCCCATTGGTTATTCAGGAGGGTGCTGTTTAATTTTCTTGTGTTTATACAGTTTTTGTGGTTTCTTTTGCTGTTGATTTCCAATTTCATTGCACTATGGTCAGATAATATGCGTGCGATGATCTCAGTTCCTCTGCATTTGTGGGCTAATACGTGGTCTGTTCTGGAGGAAGTTCCATGTGTAGCTGAGAAAAATATGTATTCTGATGTTATGAGATGGAACACTCTGTAGACATCTACTAAGTCTATTTGTTCACAGTTTTGGTTTACTATGATATGTCTTTGTTGAATTTCTAAAATCTAATTCATTTATCTATTTGTGAGAATGGGATATTAAGGTCAACCATCATAATTGTATTAGTACTTTTTTATGTTTTATGTCTGCTAATAATTGTTTTATGTATTTATGTGCACCAGTATTTGGTACATATATATTTATAGTATCTCTTCTTCTTGGAGTTTTCCGTTAACAAGTACGTGTCTCTCTTGATGACAAGTATGAGTCTCTTCTTTGTCTCTTCTGATCAGCCTTGGCTTGAAGTTCATATTGAGTACAAACAGAATAGCTACTCCTGCTTTTTCTCTGTCTTCCTGTGCTGGGAGTATTGTTTTCCATCCTTTGACTTTCAGCCTATGAATTTCTTTTTGAGTTAAATGTGTTTCTTGAATGAAGCCTGTTGTGGGATCTTGCTTCTTGATCTATTCTACCAGTCTCTTTCTTTTGATTGTTGAGTTGAATCTACATTGATGGTTATAACTGATATATATTGTCATACCTACTATGTGACTAGCACTGCTGACCCCAGATTATCGATAACAGCTTAACCAGGTTATCATATCTGCACGAGGGTGGAGGATGAGCGTGTTAGATCTAGGGAGACTGGCATTTTAACTTCACATGATACCGCAGTTTTTGCAGAGGATAGGTGTACTCTTGTTACTTGTGTGGTAATATGTATTCAGGTGCAGACTAAAAAGCAATCTATAATATTTCTAAAATTACTCTTTTAGAATTTTAATTGTTTCCTTCTATTAGATTCTCATGTGGCTACGAAGGACTCAGGTGTTGCTGGGCTGGAGATGCAGTTGTACAGGAGTTCCCCCGCATGTGTGAGGTCCTGGGGTCAGTCACCAGACACACACACACACACACACACACACACATGCACACGCACACACATGAACACACACACACATACATGCATAGAGGAATGGGGAGGAGAAGAGAGACAGAAAAGGAGAAGGAGACCGCGAAAAGCAAGTTAGTTACACGCATAGGAAATTCCTTTCCATGTTACTGGCTTGGAGAACTCTTTTTCAGTTCATTATATTCAGCTCAATTTCATTACATCCATCTTTAAAGTCTGAGCATCCACTTTCAGGTACTAAAGTGCTTAGCAGACTTCGGGTCAGGCAGGTACAGTGAACGTCTACAGGAGCTGGAACCAGGAAGCAAGGGTGGACAGGGGCCGAAACAAGTTTGCTTTCTCTCATTCTCATCCACTTCCCTGACTTCCTACTGCACCTCTCCCCGCTCCCGGCCCCCCTGCATCGTCCCACTTTACCGCGCCCCACGGGCATCCACGAGAGACGGGGTCGTGAGAGCTGCACTGTGGTTTGGGAGTTAGTTACACAGGTGTGCTGGCGAATACGTTAATTCACACACACTGCATCTGTGAGAGATTCCGTCTACCTGTCTAACGTCCAGTGTTGTCCATACTCTTGAATATCGTCAGAGCCACAGAGCGCTGGCTGGTGACCTCAGCCGCCACGTGCCCTGACTGCGTCCGCACCGTGTCAGCCACTGTCACCTGAGTGTGCTGCAGAGACTGTCATCGTGCATTGCAAACCTCCTTTCAAAAATGAGAGCAACAGCTGAATGTGACTCAGACATTATCACTATGAAGTTCAGTTTAGCTGTGGACTGGTGGAAAGCAGCTGAGCGATACACCCCCTGGAAGAAATGACAATGGCAAATGGTCTAGAACAGCAACTGGTTCTGTGCTTCATCTATTTCAAGTTGTGATGTTTTTTGTAACTATTTTTACTGGCTGTGCTTTTCAAACTGTGATTAAATCAAGCTTTTTGAGTTGATTTAATTTTAATTATAACAATTGTATTTCCACTTAGTGGCTGTCAACCCAAACACTGCCTTTAAACACTCTCAGTCTTACCCCTTGAGAGCCAGCCGTTTTGTTTTTTAATTAACTCTTTATTTGGAGTGAGCGTATGAAAACTGTTCACGGTTGTCTGGTACCATGCGATGTTTCATGCATGTCTACGCTGTGAGGTTAAAATCAGGGTAAACAATGCTGCCTCCTCAGACAGTCACCCATCTCTGTGGTGAAAATACTCAGAGTCCTTTCCTTTCATTTCGTATGTTTAAATACACAGCACATTATCATCTACAGTCACCCTAATGTGCAACAGGACTCCAGTCGTGTCTCTCAGAAGTGGCTGTGACTTAGCACAGCGTGGCCACCTCCCCGCGCCCACCGTCCCCTCCCCTGAGTCTGCGGGAGCCCTTCTGCTCTGGACTTCTGGGAGGCACGTCTGTCAGAGTCCACACGCCAGGCCCCGTGGGTCTGTCTGGCTGAGTCTTGCCTACTTCATCTGACATAAGACCCTCCGGGTCCATCAGGGCCCCCGGCAGCACTGCCCTATTCTGGGGTCAGTGCCTTTTCTCAGCTCCTCCGACTCAGCTCAGTAGACGTGACAGTGCGGACGTTTCTCTGACTTGCTGATTCCGTTTCCTCGGGACGCACAGCAGACAGTAAGGGCTGCAGAGTCATGTTCTATCTGCAATGTTTGAGGACCACACTGTTTTCTGTAACGGCCCTACTAACTTGCATTCCCACCGGCAGCGAGTGAGGGTTCTTTCGTTCCGTGTTCTTGCCAGTACTTAATAGCTCTCGCTTTGATAGTAGCCATTGAGCTGCAGTGAGGATAATATTGCTTTTTATTTCTGATTTGCATTTTCTTGATCAGTGATGTTAAGAAAGTTTTCATATGCTATTTGGTCCTTTGTCTTTTAAGAAATATCTATTTTGGGCTATTTCCTGTTTTAGAAAAAGATTATTTGGTGTCTTGTGATTGAAGGGAGGTTACTAACTTCTAATTGTGCTTTGCATTAAGAGTGAGACATAGAGAATTAGTTTTGTGTTACAGAAATTAATATCTCATCAAAGTCTAAATGTGAAAGTTATGCATGTATTACTTGTGTTTTGCTTTCTCCAAATTTCATTTGTTGATTTGCAACAAATATTTCAAAAGAATATTAGAAATAATTCAAAACAGTTTTAAAAAGCAACTATAAAAAGTAATATCCTACCAACAAATATTATTTCCAGTCAGTAGTCAGTAATATATTTTAAATGAAAATGTGAAAATGTCAACCAAAGCAATCCCCACTAAAATTAATCAAAATAAATTATCAAAATTAATTTAACTCTTGATTATTGAAAAATTGCTTAACTAGTTGGAAAGGACTCAAAGTCATATGCACACAACCAGTAAATTCATTCTTCTCAATTTTATGGAAAAGTGACCAATTTTGTTATTTGTATTATACCAAAAAGCTATGAGATACTAGTTTGTGATTATTGTAAGATTATAGTATTAGATTTAGTATAAGTACAGAACTGTTTTTCCTGCAATAACTAGTAAGAAAATAAGGGGACACAAATATAATAACAATATATCTAAATATTTTGTGAAATACATACTTACACAGATATTAACTACTAATAATAGATGTTAACTGAAAGGAAAATCAATGCAAATTCACTAAGGTAGTAAAGTGGAAAATAGCAAGTATTACTTGTGAGAGGATTCACATTAAGCCATATGGCCACGATTCAAATCCTAATGCAGCCACTTAGACCAGCTTCTTAGTAACTAATTCCTCAGTTTTCTTGACTGTAAACTCAAATTTTAATGGCATCTATCTTTTTAGTTATATAAAAATGGAATATGTTAAACATTGCCAAGAGTATAGTAATTCCATGAATGTGTCTGTTCTTTCTATTGAAAGTAAAGCTTCTAAATTTAAATATTTTCCAACACTGTAAAGACAAAACCTAATACCAGCACTAATAATCAAAAGGATTTTTCTTGAAATTCACAATAATAATTGAGGCAATCAAATTACAAACAATCTGAGTGACTCAGACAGTCTAGCCAGGCACGGTGGTACATGCCTGTAAACCTAGTAGCCAGAGACTGAGGTAGGATTGCTTCAAGTTCAAGGTCAGTCTGGGCTACATAGCAAGTTCAAGGCCATCCCGAACAATATAATGAGACCCTGTCTCAAAAAAAGAAAAATGAAAAGAAGACTGTCTATAATAAATGCCCAGGTAGTTCTGTGACTATATGTTACCAAACACAACATTGCATAAAAGTAAGTAAAAGCAAATACTGATAGAAATAGAACCGTGAATCTTTCTGGAATGCTGCATCGTAACAGTAGCACTAAGCACAGTGGATTTAAGGCTTCAGCAGGCTTTTAATAAGCACAGAAGATACTGTCCTGTACCACGTAATGACACTTTAGTCAATGACAAGACCTATATACATGTTGCCTTAATGTGCAATACCAGCTTGGGCCATCGAGCTTTATGTTAGTAACTCTGTGATCTTTGCAATGTGACAAAATTGCCTGAAAAAGAATTTTTTTGAATGCATCCTTATTTTAAGCCATGAATGAGTAAGCATTTCTAACTAATTTTACTGATGAAAGCACAAAAAGTGGCAATCACATAAGTTGTTAGAGCTAAGCCTTATCAAAGACCAAAAGGAACATTTCAAGTATGAAATTACTAGTAGATTTTAATCATACACTAAATCTTGTATTCTCTCATTGCATATTTTAATAAAAGGAGAAGATAATAAAATAGGTCATTTCTTTCATGGTGTACCTAAATTTTCTTCTTTGCATGAAATTTGTAAATATATATGAATGTCCATCTCTAACATGACAGTTTAGTGGCCTGCTAACCATCTATTGTATAAATGTTTGCCACTGCATTTAATGAATTCTCCATTGCTGAAAATTTGGATCTTTTCAATTTTTCAATACAACAAATAACTGTAAACCAAACAGTCTTGCAGTTAATTATGTGAAAACTTTGACCATATGCTTAATTATTTCCTTAGGATAAATTTCTAGTAATTGAATTTTTGGTTTCATTGTTTATACATATTGTTAAATATTTGGTATACATTATAAAATTACCCTGTAAATACTTTATATGCTTTAAAATTTACCAGAGACTGAATGTTAACAAAAACTTTTCATTGTTAATTTGCATTTCAATATAAGGTGTAAAGTGGTGTAATAACTTTTGCCAAAAAATGTAGCCAGTTGTCTTGCTAGCAGTTGCTGATTAAACTAGTTGAAATTGAGCGGTTATATCTTAACATAAGCGGTTATTTCTTAACTGCATGTCTATATAGTTCAAATCATTCTCTGCCCACTTGGGCAATCACATAGGTAGACGTCTAATGCCTGAATACCAATATTTGCTAGCTAGAGCAATATTTTTCTGCCTGTGTTACTTAGCTCTCAAGGGGTATGTGTAATAAATTTAAAAGATTGAAATCAACATTTTTCTAACCACAGTAGAGTGGAACAGAGAGAGAGAGACTGTGTGTGTGCATGTGCGTGCGCGTGTGTGTGTATGTGTGTACATTCTTGTGTGTCCTTGATAGCATGTAGTTGTAAGTAATAGTCAAAATGCTTGAAAGCCATTGATACTGACAGTTTTAGAATTAAAAATACTAATGTATGTAGACAGCTTTGTCTATCATTTGGTATGTAATAAGCAGTCAGGGAGGCCGGAAGAGGCGGAAGCAGCAGTGAGGAGCCGGTGGTTGGCCCGGCGACTCCACCAAGGGAGGACCAGTCCCAGCGCCACAGACAGAGGCCAGGATCAGTCCGCACCCAGCACAGTTCCCCAGCAAACCTAGGGCAGCGCGCAGCACACTGCTGGGGTCTGACACGGACGCTGTCACAGAACTGTGAACACCGGGGAACTTTCGGACTTTTCTTCTCCCTTGTTTGTCTGATTGGCTGTCCCTTTCCTGTCTGCTCTTGCTCTGTTTTGTATTTTGTGGCTATTTTTGTTTTAGGCTTGTTTTTTCTTTTCCCCTTCTCTCTTTTTCTGGTTTAATTTTCTTTCTTTTCTTTTTTGTTTTCCTCTTTCTTTCTTCTATTTTTTACTGTCTAGGTTTCTTACCTTTATTTTTGTCCCCCCCCCCACTGATTCTCTTTTTCTCTTTCCTCAAATACTTCTTGAATTGAGACTTTCAGGTGAGTATACACTGTCACTTTCCTTTCTGATTATTCCTTCTCATTCTATGTCATCGTTTCCCTCCTGGGTCCTCCCAAAATTCTGGTGATGATCCTTTGAGCTCCAGCCTTGTTTCTGCTACATTTGACCTCACCCATCATTTATTCTGTTCCCTATCCAGCTTAATACACTGCTTCCCTCGCCACAGAAGGGCAAAATCACTCCACTGAGGGGAAAATCACTGTATACAGCTGCATGGTGTATGTTTGATTTTGCTATACAACTTTAGAGTTTGTTCCTGTGGTGAGAGGTGGCAGGTTAATGGTTACCATAGTATCTTAGTAGTTAAGTTGTTCTTGCAATTACTGTTATTACTGGCCATACTACTTTAGCCAGGAAGTCATACGTGTTACACTCAGTTGTTCTCCCTTGTGTGATAATGCAGTGATTGTATGGGATCGTGACCACCATCACAGCCCAGGACCAAATGGTTGGGTGCTGAGCCAAATAGTAAATTTGCATCCTTTACAAATTGAGAAGGTAGGTTCTCGGGGTAGCTATAAAGAATCACCTACATGTAGAGGACCTCCCTGAAGAACAGGAACCTAGGGAAGCCTTAATACCAGTGATAAATCTTTCTATCATAAGAAATCAACAAGCATCAACATAGAAAACAAACTAAAATAAAAAAGAGAAAACAGGAAATGCCAGGATGCAGAAGGAAAATGCAACCCCAGACCCCAGTCAGGGGTTGGTATTCTGTTTACAAACAATGTGAGCTTCAAACCAAGAATGATCAAAAGATGTAAATGAGGCCACTACATACTTGTTAGGGGAAACATCCAATTGGAAGAGATAACAATCATAAACATGTATGCACCAAGTATGGGAGCACCCAAATATATAAGACAAAGTTTAACAGACATGAAAAATCAAATAAGCAATAATGCCATTGTAATGGGGGACCTTAATACTGCAGTGTCTCCAATAGATCAACTAGACAAAAAATTAAAAAAAATCATAACCAAACTAAACTTGTGAACAAATGGATTTAGATGTTTACAGAGTGTTCCATCCAACATCATCAAAATACACATTCTTCTCAGGTGCAAATGAGATGTTCTGTAAAACAGACCGTATGCTAGCCTACAGAAGAAGTTTGAGTAAATGCAAAGGAACTGAAATTGTCCCATGCATATTATCTGACCATAATGAATTGGAAATTAATGCGATGGAATTAGAAATTAATGGCAAAAGAAACTGCAAAAAAACCCCACAAACACATGGAAACTAACACCCTCCTGAACAACCAATGGGTCAGAGATAAAATTAAAGAAGAAATTAAACAATATCTACATCAAATGAGAATGTAAATACAACTTACTAGAACCTGTGGGATGCAACGTAAGCAGTCCTAAGACAGAACATTGTAGCAGTGAACTCTCGCATCGAGAGAACAGGATGAGCACAAATAAACAATGCAATGTTGCACTTCGAGCTTCTAGGAAAAGAAGAGCAAGTCAAGCCCAAAACCCATACAAGGCAGGAAATTATAAAGATCAGAGCAGAAAGTAATGCAATGAAGTCTAAGAAAACAGTAAAAAGAACTGATGAATCAAAGAGTTGATTCTTTCAAAGAATAAATCAAATTGATAAACCCTTAGCCAAACATCAAATAAACAGAAAGAAAACACTTAAATTCATGCATTGAGGAATGAAAAAGGTAAAAATCACTACAGATCCTGTGCAATTCCGCTCATCAGTGCCTACTTTGGTAATCTTTACCGTCACAGAATGGAAAACACAGAAGAAATGGGCAGATTCCTACACACATATGAATTACCGAAGCTGAATCAAGAGTACATATCTTTATATACTACTAATTTCTATTAGTTCATTTAATCATTGAAGAGAATGGTTTCTGCTTATAGTGTCTGTCATGGTTTATGTCAGTGGCCCCCAGGCCTCATGCCTTTGCATTATGCATTTGTGATTGGCTCATTGTCTAGTGCTTGGATTGGTGGTGTCAGTGCTACACCCTCCTAGGGGTGGAGCCAGGATGTGATGTAATGGCAGGAAGAAGGTGTGTCCCTCTCTTGCCAGTTTCCGCTTGCAATTTTGCAGCCGCCATGAACTGTGGCCCGCAATGCCACCCTGCCTTGGAGCCATGAGTATGGACTGAAACCTCCAAAAACTGTAAGAAATAAGCCTTTCCTGTCCCAACTTTGGGCATCAGGTATCTTATCTCAGCGATGAGTAAAAAGTAACTAAGACAGTGGCTGATCAAATTTGTGCCTAGGTCTTGTATTCTGAGCAACTACTTTGGAGATAACAATACACAGTGTGTTAACCATTGTTGCTTCTCTCCTATCATGTTTTGAAATGTATCATTGCTTTTTATCTTTAAAATAAAAAGAATAGGTAGTCACTACACATTTTTATCCTGGTAAACATGCATTTGTGTGTATATTGTAAGCAGGAAAAGAAAGGGGCTGTTAATTGTGTTTCGACATTTTTGTTGCCAGCTGCTACCGCGGGCTGCAGATTGTCCACCGCTTCTCGCCCCTGGAGTCTGGTTTTACACTTAGTAACACGAGTGAGGCTGAGCCTCCGCCCTGGCTGCTCCCAGCCGAAAAAGGAAGCCAGCTGGCGCCTTTTGTCTTTGTACCAACAGCCTCCAGGTGGGACACAGCTGTTCACAAGTGGCTGTGACAGAATTTTCACTCAGGTACAAGTTTTTAACTTTTATTCCTTTGAGGAAATTCACACACGTAAGAGGAAAAAGAGAGCAGGTGTCTTGTTTTCCTCTAAATACATGACTAGAGAAAAATTTTAAAAAACAAACATACTTCAAAGAAAATTATTCTCAACATTTTGACTGATTTCCTTGCAAATTCTGTATTTTAAAATAACCAGTCTTAACTAATTTAGGAGCAACTATGGTGAACATTTTGCCCTTGAAAAGCATGATTTCCTACTGGTAGTCCTAATTTGGATTTAAATGAGACCATTTATTTTTCAACGATTCGATGCTTCATAATGGTTCTCTACTTAGGGACAGGCTTAACGTACATTAATTCTGCATATTCTACTTAAGCATCAACCTCATGATAAATGGATTATAAAAATGATACTCGTTAATCAAACGCAGTGGCATGGCCGTGGCTAGAGTAGTGGTGACTGAGACATGCAGAAGCCCCGGGAAAATGTCCCCTACTGAAACCAAACCACTTCTTAAAGGGAAATGGGCCACTATTTGCACCCGTGACCCCCAAACAGAGCTTAAAGGTCCTGCGGCCCCAGAGCACTTTCGTTCTCTCCTCTCCAATCCTGGCGTTCTCTCCTCTCACAATCTTGCTTACCAAGGCGATCTGCGATCCCAGGCCCTCAGTGGGATCCTCTGTGCTGCTTCTGGGTCCTCAATATTGTGCTCATCCAAGTCCACACCTTTGTTTCTGCAGATGTGAAACATATGTTTACACTGCATAAAAAACAAGTTTACAACTCGTGCTCGGACAGAGATTTGCATTTTATGGTTCAAGGAGAACTCAACTTGTAATCATTCAGCTCACAGCAGTTAGGGTCTCAGCCCCACCTAAGTGGATTTATTTCCTATCTCTAAGATAAGTAAAACCTCCTTTTCATTGGAAGAAAGAAAGTCTTAGGCACATAGTGTAAAACAGTATCGCAGAGTGCAACCCACAACTCCGTGAGGTGCTAGCTGTAAGCCACTGGACAGCATGCGAAAGGGAGGGGTAAGAATGGTGAGAAGAGGACTCTTCCTTACACTTCAGGAAGGACGTTCTTTATTTGGGGGGCAGGGGGAGACCGGGGTGAAACTCGAGCTTGCACTGCCAGGCGGGCGCTTACTGCTGAGCTAAATCCCGGGCCTCAGGAGCTGCATTCTTATGCAGGGTATGCGAACCTACCTGACACAGCTACCTACATCCGGGCTGGAGTTGGAGGAATATTAGAAACACAAAACTTCGCTTTCTGAACTCATTTTTTTGAAGAGTAGAGCAAGTGACTTTTCACCCTGTGCTCTGCTGATCTATATAAGCCCAAAGCAGAGAGAGCAGAGCAGCAGTTCCACTACTAGAAATCTCCACGTCATGGGCATCCACCAACAGATATTTTTCTTCTCATTTCTAATAACTCTCCGAAGTTCCTCTATTCCTCTATGATTTTATTCTTCAACCTTGTGAAATAATGATCTCAGGTTTATTTTTTATTTTATTTTAAAGAATGTAAACAATGGTACAAAGTTTCCAAATAAGATTGTAGGAGAATAACAATGATTATTATATTGTGTATTTTTCAAAGTGGTTGCACTATTACAAGGTATAGTCATGAAAAATTGATCAAAAAATATAGGCACATACCTCCCTTTTCAGTGAATTAATATCAGTAGCATAACTATCTTAACTGGTTTTTGTGTATATATGTATGTATACATATATATTATATACATATATTTATATTTATTTTTCCATTTTCCTTTCTTCTTCTCTCCTCCCCACTATCTCAGTTTCTTTTTCTTTCTTTTTTTTTTTTTTTTGGTACCAGGGATCGAACTCACGACCTTTCAATTGCCAGGCAGGTGCTTAAGCCACTGAGCTAAATCCCCAGCCCTCAGTTTCTTTTTCTTTTTCAACAGCTTAGTCCCAGTTCACAACATCCACTGTGCATTCTGGATCCTGTTTGCTTTTCCAGTTTCTTCCACTAGAGAGACAATATGATGTTTACACATGCAAGTCCGATTTATTTCCCTAATGAATATGTTCTCAAGTTGCATCCATTTGCATATAAAAGTCTTAAGTTTATACTTTATAGCTGAGTAGTACTCCATGGTATAAAAATACCACATCTTTTTTTAACCATTTCTCAGTTGATGGGCATTTAGGTTGTTTCCAAGATCTAGTTGCTACAGATTGCGCAGCTATAAACACGGGTGCACATATTGCTGTGGTATGATGCTTTTCATTCTTCTGGGGAAATACCCAGAAATGGGATAGCTAGATTGAATTGGACCTCTAGTCTTACTTTTCTGAGGAATCTCCATACTGATTGAATTGGACCTCTGGTCTTACTTTTCTGAGGAATCTCCACACTGATTTCCATAGTGATTCCACCAGTCTTCACCCCATTAACACTGGAGAGGTTCCTTTCCCCCAACAGCTCCTCCAGCATTTGTTATTGGTTGATTTGGGCATTTTTCATTTCTATCATTTTTCTAAGCAGACACAGATAATCTATTTTATCTGTGTCTTCTCTGATATGTTGGATTTTAAGCATTGTTTCTTTTTGTACCTGAGAGACTATTTTCTTTGTAGTCTTTTCCACTTTCTTTTCCACTTCTGTTGGTATCACTGCAGCAAGTTCCAGTGTTTGACTTCCAATTTCATGTATTTCTTCATGCTCCTAGGTTGTCCTGGGTGGGCTGTGGGTCTGAGGTTGCATTTTGCTTCTGCATCTCATCTTTTTCTCTTTTTTCTTTTGTTTTGTTTTCTATGCTGATGCTTGCTGATTTCTTTTGATAGCTTTATCACCAGTATTGAGGCTTCTTCAAAGGGGGAAGGAGATGTCTGTTCTTCGGGGATGTCCGCTAGATGTAGTTTCTTCATAGCTATCCCAAGAACTTACCCTCCTAATTTGTGAAAGAAACAAAATTTCTATTTGTCTTAGCTCCCAATCCTTTGGGATTGAGCTGTGGAACTGATTATGACCCCATACAATCACAGTGTTATACACGGGAGAAAAACTGTTTATAATGTGTATGACACGCTGGCTAAAATAGTACTTAGTAATAACAGTAGTTTCCAGTGCAGCTTCAGTACTGACTAACTATGGTAACTATTAACCTGCTACCTTGTCCACAGGGGGCAAACTCTGTGGTTACACAATAAAATCAAACATACTCCATTTACATGGATGCAGCGACCTTCTCCTTAGTGAAGTGTGGGGACTAGGGGGGTTAAGACGGGTAGGGGAGACTAAGGTGATGAGTGCGGTCAGATAACATGGAGTTATGCCTGGAGGGCAATAAATGATCACCCCAGTTCTGGCAAACTGGAGGATGCAGGAGGTAAGGAATAAAATAGAATGTGAAAGAATAATCAGAAGAGCAGGGACAACATTTACTCGCTTGAAAGTTTTAATTCAAGAAGTAACAGAAAAAAGAGAGAGAAGATCTATAGAGAAAAATGAAAAAGAAAGGTAAGAAACTAACAATGAAAACAAAGATGATAGAGAAAGAGAATTTTAAAGAAAGAAAAAGAGAAGAAAGTGAAAGGAGACCTGAGAGAAAGAAAAGAAAAAAATCCTAAAATATAAAAATAATGACAGCATATAAAACAAAACAAGATGACATCCAACCAGACAAGAAAGAGACAGCCCATCAGACAAACAAGGGAGAATGAAAGTAGCTAGATGCCTCTGGTGTTTACAGTTCGGTGACAGCGTCCACGTTACATCCCAGAGATGAGTTGGGTATGGCTGGTCTTGGCCTCTGGACGTGGGGCTGGGACTGGTCTCCTGTTGGCAGAGGTCTCCAGACTCGAACTGCTGGCCCCGCGCTGCTGCTTCAGATGCCTCCACAGTGCGGTCACCGACCTCACTGATCACCCCCAAAGGCTTGTGTGTCTCTGTGTTCCCAGCTGTTCTCCCAGGCCTTGGGGTTCCCGTCAGTCTTATACTCTTCCAGGCAGCCCCTCCATCCAGGGGGTAATGGAGGAGGCCAGCGCTGCAAACTCACTGCCACCCAGCTGGCCTGACGTCAGGGTGTAATGACCTAAGATTTATATAAAATTAATGACTTCAGTAGCTATCTGTAAAAGCCAGTAATAAGATTTAATTATGCACTCATATTAATATAATCATTTTTAAAAATACCTGACTATGTGACTTTTGTTATTTTATGGAAATTATATGAACTTGCTTTATAAAATAATTTTAATTAAAATTTTAAGAATACATTAATCAGAAATAATTCAGTAAGTGCTATGTTGCACAAAGGTGAATGTGGCAGAAGCTATGAGTTTCATAGGCATGTAAATAAAGTATGGGATATAAATCCTGACCTACAATGTCCAGTACTGTATTTGTATCTTCAATTCTCCTCTGAAATGTCACTTTTATCAGAAAGACATCTTTGACTTCTAAAACCTGGTTTCATTTCCCTTTTTCAAAATTCCTACCTCTATTTACTCACCTAACAAAGTATTTATTTTCTTTCATTAAAGTTGCCTGTTTATTTACATTTTTCTCCTCTACAAAACTGTGAAAACACATGACAATCAAAATATCTGTGAAGGATAAATATTTGCATTAAGTCTAGAATTTATATGAATAAGCCCTTGGGTTATTAAAAGAGTGGAATTACTATGATTAGCTGCCTACAAGACGTCAATGTTTCTCTTTGGGGTTTGATTCCCCAGTGTTTAGTGTAGTCTCTAGCTCTCGTGTGTTCCCTCCCCCCCCGCCCTCTCTCCTCTACCCAATCAGTGTAAGAGGAATGAGCTAATACCAGACTTTGCCCTCACCCCAGAAGGAAGCACCTGGGGACCTGTCAGTATCAGATGCCACTGGTTCCAGCCTTGGTTGTTGCTGACCCTCCGGAGGCCTCCTATCCTATCCTATCCTATCCTATCCTATCCTATCCTATCCTATCCTATCCTGAGGTTGGAGCTAGAAACCTCAGAGCCTTCGCAAGTGTTGATGGCATCTTGCTGACAGATTTGCCATGTTAGACACCTATGAATAAGGACCAGGTCTAGAGAGGGGGCAATTGTGAGCAGAAACTTTATAAACTCAAGCTTCGAGTAGAAATGAATGGCAGGGATACCAGACCCCTAATATGCAACAGTGTGACAGATGCTGAAGAATCCAGCCTTAGCAGTTGCATTTGGAGAAGATCTCTTATTGAAGAGATGACCGTGTATCAGGTAGTCAGTAATTGAAAATGTGATTAGCCAATCAATAATTTACTATCTTAACTGTGTATAAAATATTTCTCTGCAAGATCTTAAATGAATTTTGAAATTGTTCATGTTAATTAAATTTCATTTTAGAGCCTGGGAAATCATAATATTCCTTTAGAGTGCAAACAAAGAGCTATTTAAAGAGAAAGGCCACTACAAAGAGGGGAAAAATTGGATTTTGCATCCTTAATCTACATAACATTGCACCATGTAAATACAATTGTTATTATAATTTACACTATGATGCCTTTCTTAATGAAGAAGCAGATAACCTTCAGAAATGTTTATTCTCTGAGAATTTGAAGTTTAGGAGGGAGTGATATTATTTCCATTATAAGAAGTGCTGCATTACACAAATGCATTGAATTTACACTCTGTAAGATCCTCGTGTATAGATTGTTTAATCACATGTAAATTGGAACAAAAACAAGCAAATAACAAATCTGGAAATTGCATACTATTCATATGATTTTAGGCAAGGATGCAGTTATATGCATTCATCTCACACATGTTTGTTGATTAACCTTTGTGATATGTGTATGGTTACCACTGCCTCGAAGGTCTTACGTTTAGTGGTGATGCTACCATCTGTATACTCAGCTTAGAAAGCATGGGCTCCCCCAGGAAGCCACTGTCAGGAGGACACCCGCTGTCCTCTTCTTGCACACAATTGTCCTACCCATCCCATGTGGTCGCATAGCTGGATGTGACCAAGGACTTGCAATCGGGCATGCGGGATGGAAGCAGCAGTGACAGGGTCTGGCCCAAGAACATGCCCTGCTTTTGTTCCTTTATCTTTATCCCTCCACCGAATGGGATGACCGTAGTCCTGGAAGATGAAGGACACCAGATGCTTTTATCTCTGAAGAAAATGCCGCATCCCACCATGGAGAAGAACCTGATAGTCAACATATTAAAACTATCTTAGTGTGTTTACATCATTAGACGTTTAGGACTTTTGCTAGGAAAGTTTGCACTGCCTCAGTTACTGGTCACCAGTGTGTGTCTGCGGGTAGTGGAATGTGCCAGCTGGGTATAGATACGTATGGGCTGCATGGCTTTCACTGTGTTCTTCCAGTTGTGCCTTCTGTGGCCTTGGATGATTAGCGATTTCTCTGTCTAACCGTCCTCATCAGGAAATGAGGCAGATGATAGCACCCTGCATGGCTGCTGGTGAGATGGAATTGTACATGCCTGCACGTGTTTCACCAGCCCCATCCTCAGGAGATGAGCTATGCTGCCCATCATTTTTCCAAGGGTCATTCAGAATGGAGAATGCATAGGTGGACTCACGAGAGAACAAATTGAGAAGTGAGAACTCCATCCCTGCAGGCGGGTAGGTTGGCAGGTAGGGGTGAGGCATGGTCTGAGAGTAGGTTTGGAACCTGCCAGCTGTGGGGAAGCCAGCAATGACGGCGGCCTCTGCCCTGGACTTGGCCAGCTCTCTACTCAGATTGTTGATGTTTGCCTATTCTAGGGGTAACCTCACAGCAGCTCCCTGCGAAGTACAAGTTGTTCCGCAAGAGATGACAGAAGTGGCAGCAGGAAAAAGCACAGAGACAGACTTTCAAATTCATGGAAAGTCACGCCAGCAACAGCAACACTAGGTAAAGAAAACATGGAGCCCGGAGTCTGCCAGAAAAGGGTTGGGGAAAGGTTAGGTTAGGGTTAGGTTAGGGTTAGGGTTAGGTAAGAGTTAGGTTAGGGTTAGGTTAGGGTTAGGGTTAGGGTTAGGTTAGGGTTAGGGTTAGGGTTAGGTTAGGGTTAGGGTTAGGTAAGAGTTAGGTTAGGGTTAGGTTAGGGTTAGGGTTAGGGCTAGGTTAGGGTTAGAGTTAAGTTTAGGAGACTCAGAAGGCAGGGTTAGGGTTAGGTTAGCGTTAGGGTTAGAGTTTGGGTTAGGGTTAGGTTAGGGTTAGGGTCAGGAAACTAGGAAGGCAGGGCGTGCAGTGTCAAACTGTGTTGTGCCTTCCTATGCCCTCTAAGGAAATCGCTACTCTAGCTTCAAAACGTACAGTGTGTTTTTCCATATTTAAACCTTTTTGCAAGGGACGCTGTCCCATTAATCTCCTTCTTCCAAAGCCTGCTCCTGCTCTCCTTTCCCCTCCTCGAGTTACTCTCCATGGTTTCTCCTGAGTGCCTTGTGCTGTGCTTTCCTGGCTCCCTTGGTGTCCTGCAGTTTTTCTTCGGAGACAGTTTCCTTCCCGGGTCATTTTGACTTCGGAATTGAATCAGAAGTCCTTGGGTAGCTGACGTAGTGAACCAAGCAGATGAGGACACAGTGGCACATTCTATTTTGTCTGACCTGTTGGACATCATATGTGATATTTGAAGTCACCCCTCTTGAAGCCACTTAGGAAAGAGCACACCCAGACCTCCCATGTAACCATATGTTCGAAGTAAGGAAGAATTTTTTGAAGGAGGTGCATATCACTGTGTCTTTTCTGAATTCTCACATTTCCCGTATGTTTTGGTCCTTTCTTGCCTGTTTAGATACAGCAGCTCTTGTGTGCGTGTTTCCAAACCTCTTTCTCCTCGTGGGATGGTTGTGCATTCCTGGAGGAGGTGCTATCTCCTCTTCCAGCCCAGGTATAGTTATAGGAAAAGAATGTTTCCCAACAACCAGGAAATAGTTGGGGGTTGCCTTATCATAACTACATCAATGTGTTTAATACTTATTTCTCTAAAAGTTACCCTTGGCCAATAAAATATAAATGTTCATATTGTGTTCCACTTATTACATTTTCTACAAGGAAGCAAAGCAATTTAACACAAATCCTATTAACTGCTTTGACAGCAGTTATCTGTGCCATGCAGTTCTGGAAAGTCTAATGAATTATTTATATTTCATATATTAATTTGCCTAACATTATTTTAAGTGCTTCTAATGAATAACTTCCAGGTCATAGTGTGATGGATTCCCTTGTGTAATCTGAGGATTTTTCAGATCCATCTGGAGAACCAGAGCAAGCTGGATGTAGTGAAAATCTCTAAGCTGGGAGAAAGGATTCTCTCATTCAACTTAAACTCTTCAGTAGCTTAGGGTTTGTTGCCCCACAGAGTGGTTTTGAGATCAAGTCCAGGAGGTGGGATAAGGACACATTATTTTTGTTCCACCACATTTAATCTAATAAAATACTGTTTGCATTTCATTGATAGTGAAGTCAGTCACCTACAGGGTGAGGGTTAGTTTCTGAGTATAAAAATGTCATAAACACCCTGGGATTTTGCTTAAACCTCTAGGAAGCGGACTCCCTCCTGTAGCTGTAAAGAATGTGTGTGAAGACTTGAAGAATCCGGAAGGCAATCCCTTCCTGGAGATGAGTTTACTGCAGGGTTAGCAGAAGAAGGAAGTCTAGCTGTTTCCATGATATAATTTGACCTCCTGGATCCAGGTGTCCTTGTGTCTATCTCATCTGTGGACACGTGGCTGCTACATCACCTGGAACAAGTTTAAATTTCAAACTCTCCAATCTCAGCCTAAACCTCTGAATCACCCTTCTGCCATGGCTATGTGGTGACCCTGGTTCTGATGCTTGCTGGAGTCTGAGTATCTGCAAGTTACATAAATAGTTACGTTTCCTTTGCTTGTTTAATTTCATGCATAA
Organism: Dolichotis patagonum; assembly: GCA_004027295.1. NCBI lineage: Eukaryota > Metazoa > Chordata > Mammalia > Rodentia > Caviidae > Dolichotis > Dolichotis patagonum. The sequence goes on from PVJX010001697.1 coordinate 38,801, forward strand.
CCAGCAAAAATTGTCTTGATTTCAAAGAAGGACTCTTACGATTTACCATGTTATTTATTCATATATTTAATCATTCATTCACTAAATCGTTAACAGAATTTACTAAGCCCTTGTCTGCCATGCTATGTGGTCTCTAGATACTGAGAATGAGAACTGAGACATCTAATTTGAAAGAATTTACAGAATGAAAGATAGCTAGGATAATAAATCCTTGGGTTGTCAGTGTTCTACATGCATGGCATTTATCCACTCCTGAATAATTATCACAGTCCTTCCCAATACAGCATTGACTAACAGTTCTATCAAACATCTAACAGAACTTACTCAAGGAGACCTATCAACCACCACTGAGGCTGAGGGAAATGCACACAGTTTCATTACTTAAATAGATAAATGTGTTTTTATACCTTCTACTTTGAAACAATATTATAAGGGGACTTGTAACTGGGAGAAAAATTTTGGCTGATAGTCATGAGACATCCTTTTGATTGCGTACACAGGTTTATTCTTTGGTGCTTTTGTGGCTGTTGTGAGTGAGACGCCTCTCATGATTTTTTTCTCAGAAAACTCACTCTTGGCATATAGAAAAGTACAGATTTTTACGTGTTGACTTTTGTATCCTGCAACTGTATCAAATTCACTTCAGTTCTAATAGTCTTTTGAAGGAGTTTTGATCAGTCTTTGTAAACACTTGCTCATCTGGAAACCAGGATGATTGCATGTTCTCCTTTTTACATGGCTGTCTTTGACCTCACGGTCTTACCTAACTGTAGCTCAACCTTCTTGCAGTGTTTGAGGGAGAGTGACGAAGGTGAGCACCTTTGTCTTAGCCCCGACCTTTCAGTTTTCGTACGTTGCGGGCCAGGAATATGTCACATATGCTCTTCGTTATTTTGAGGTATGACCTTCTATACATACATATTTGTGCCAGGCATTTATAATGCAGGTGTGTTTCTGAGGTGAAGCTCTCTGTGCCTCAGGTTCCCAGGACGAGGTCCCTGCTTCTCCTGAGTTTGGCCCGGCCCAGGATAGGTGTCTGCAGCCCAGGGAGCTGAGGTGCAAAGTGACTTGGCCTCTTCTGAGATAACAGAGACAGCTGCTCTCCATTTCCCTTGTGCAGCTACCAGGGCACGATGTTCTGCTGAAAATCGGAAGCTCTTCCTGTTCCAGATCTTACCGTCCTCGTGGATTCTCGGTAAACACGCTCCTACACTGCAGCTGCTGGGCAGCCCTTCCTCCCATCAGGAGGGGGATCCCCAACCTCAGCTTTCCACTCTTGTCTTCATTTCTGTGTCTTCCAGCTTCCTCCCTCTGGAGTGTGAAGAGCTGAGTGGGGTGGGGCAGTAGGTGGAGTATTATCAATGGTTTTTTGTGGCTACTGGGATAATCACATGATTTCTGTCCTTATTTTGTTTATCACATACAGTGTGTTTACAGATTCCTGTTTGTACCATTCTTCTACCTCTGGAATGAAAACAACTGGATTCTGGAACATGATATTGTTTGATGTGCTGCTGGATTTGAATTTCCAGCATTTGTTGGGACATTGATCTATAGTTTTCTCTTTGTTTTATTCCAGTCAGGTATTGGTGTCTGGGAACCCCTTGGCTTAGAAGATGAACTTACTTGGAAGCGTCCCCTCCCTCCTGTTCTGTGGAATAGTTTGAGATGATGTGACATTATTTCTCCACTTAAAGTTTGGTAAAACTCAGTTCTGGACTTTTCTTTTTTGGAAGATTTTTATTACTGATTCAATCTCATTAGTTGCTGTTGGTCTGGGTTTTTGCTTTTGGGGAGTTTTTTGTTTTAATTTTCTTAGTTCAACTTTCAAAATCACATGTATCTAGCATTTTTTCAATTCCATCTAAATTTTCTAATTTGTTATTTATCATAATCTCTAGTAATATTTTTTGTTTTCATGGCAATTGTTGTTAATGTGTTTTTCCATGTCTACTTTTATTTATTTGGTCTTACTTTCTTTCCCTTGGTCAATCTTGCTAAATGTTTGCCTATTTTAGTTATCTTTTTAAAGAACCAATTCTTCATTTTATGAATATTTTGTATTGATTTTTAGTCCTGACTGCACTTATTTAGGATTTGGTCTGTTTTTCTCCATTTACTAATTTTGTACTAATTTTGGAGATTTGTTTTCCCTTGCTTATGAATTGAGGTGCATTATTTGTAATTTTTTTTGAAATCTTTCTATTTTATTATAGATATTCATTGATACTAACTTAACAATTAGCATTGCATTTCTTGGATTCTACTTATTTGGGTATATTGTATGTCCATTCACTGTTCATTCAAAGTTCAGCCTCTTTGGATAATTTTTATAGATGTTCTAATTATTGATTTCCAGTTTCATTCCAATGTGATCATAAAAGACATAGGATATGCTTTCTGTTTTTTTAAATTTAATACTTGTTTTGTGGCTTGAAAAATGGCCTATTCTAGAGAATGTTCCATGTGCTAATGAAACAAATGTATATTCTGTAACTATTTGGAAGAATATTCCATAAATTTATGTTAAATCCATCTAATCTACTGAGTTTCACTCTCATTGTCTCTGGCTGTATTTTTTGTTTGTCTGTTGTCTGCATGGTCCAGCCATTGAGGGGGCAGATTATTGAAAGACCCCAGTATTCAAGTTTGGATCTGAAATGTCCCCCAAGGTCCGTACACTAAAGGCTTGGTTATCAGCGCATGGCGCAGCTGGAAGATCATAGAGTCTTAGGGAGCTGGGGCCATGGGAAAGAAAGTTAGGTCACTGTAGGTGGGTCCAGAATGGGGCTTTGGAAACCCCGGCCCATCTTCATCTGTCTTACTCCGCTTCCCGGCCAGCACGAGCTGAGCCTCTTTGCTCTGTTATGTGCCCCTGACCTTGCTTCCCTAGTCCACCACAGGCCCAAACACAATATGACCCACTGACCAGTGCCCGAAACCTCTGAAATTATGGGTGAAATTAGATCCTTCCTCCTTATAAGCTCATTATCTCAGGTTAATTTTTTCCTAGTGGTTTTAAATACTCTTTTTTCTTTCTCTTATTACTTTTTGTGGTTTGTAGTTTTATTCTACAAACTTGGTACTAGACTTGGTACTAGACTGCTCTGAAACTCATCAAATTTGGTACCTGATTATGTTTCCACAAATTTTTTTCCGGTTCTTGTCGTTTGATACTCAATGCGCAAGCAGGAATTTTTTGGCATCATTCCCCTCGTGACTCCTACTCTGCAGCTAAAACGGTTTGTTTGGTACTTGTAGTTGTTGGTACTTCTCATGCCTGCTGGAACCAGTTAATAATGCTGCATTAGTGTTTCTTTGATCCTTTTCTATTTCTCTTTTGTGTATCTGTTCTTCCAGTGGAACTTGCATTCCTGTATGCCAACCTCATGATAATTATCTTTCCTTCATTTGTGAATGTAGGCCTCCTTTAGGCATCTCTGTAACACCAGTCTATGCCATGGATCCCCCCCCCCCTTTTTTATAATCTTGAAAAGTCTTTATTTCTACATTATTTCTGAAGGATACTTTTGCTAGGAATATCACCCTTGATTAGCAGTTATTTTCTCTCAGGGCTTAAAATACATAATCTCATTCCCTCCAGGCCTCTAGGTTTTCACAGAGAATTCGTCCTTAGTCCAGCGGGACTGTCATAAAGGATACTGGACTCTCTTCTCTTACAGACGTTTCTGACAGTTTATCTGGAGTCTGATGCTGTGATCTCTTGCAGTCCTGTCTCCTAAGGGTGTTTCCTGCTATTGTCTAATTGAGTGCGTTTTCTGTATCTTTATGGTTTACTCATCAACTTCCGATATTCCGAAGATGGGGGCCTTCCCCTGTTTAGTGCTGATCTGGAACCTTGAATTCTCTCTTCATTGCACTTCTTTTTCATCTGAATAGCATGTTTCAAAGACCTGTCCTCAGTCTCAAATATTGTTTCTTCCCCTTTGCTTCTGACACTTTCAAGCAGGTTTGATTCGACTCACCGCGCCCCTGGTTTCCACTCTCTCTCTGGCGCTGGCTGAACCAGTGGTAAGAGAGGCCTGAAGCGCTCGCCCTCCAGTCAGACGAGGGTGGTCTGTGGAGAGAGGTGGCAGCAGCGACTGTGTGCCCTCGGCAGTGTGTGTCCTGGTCTCGACAGCAGCGAGTGGTCAGCCGAGGTGTGCGGGGAGGGCAGCCCATGGTGGGAGCTGCAGGAATGCGGTCTTGGCTCTCTGCTGCTGCTCTGGGATGGCCCGCAATGCCAACACCCACCACTTTGAAGACTTGACTTCGAGGAGAGACCCCGGGTGCTGCTCACTCAGGACCACCGGAGGCAGTGCCTTCCGGGGCTCAACCGTCTGCCCATTCAGAGGCGGATGATGCTGGTTTACGGGGACCTGGGATGCGAGAGTCACTGAGTCACAGCAGCTTCTACTCAGACTTCCAAGGGAGTACCGAGAGGCCAGGCAAAGTGCTACAGGGTCAGAGTCTCTGCCAGGAGACCCCGAGATGATAGCACCCCCAAAGTGTGACAGTGCACCCAGCATTGCAGCAGAAATCCAAGAAAGCTGAAGGGCTGGGAATGTGGAACATTTGTCAAGGGGAGCCAGAGCAGGCGAGCAGAGCCAGCCAAAGAGAGAGGTCAGCGGGCTGCAGCCGGCGGGGCCACAGGCTCCCATGCTGCGTGGAGCTTACATCTCGCCACGTGTCGTGAGCACTGTTCCCAGATCTGTGGGTCAGACAATATTTTCTCTACTGGGTTTCAGGCTTGCGTTAGTCATCTTTTCCTATCCCTGATTCCCATTTGGAATGGGAATGTTTTTGCTCCCATTGTATTTTGGGATGTCTCTGAGTTTTACTGCCAAGAATTGCTTTCAGTCCCGAAAGGGAGTTTGAACTTGAATATTTGAGCAGTGCTGGCTGGCAGATGTCAGGCATTTTGTCCTAGCAATAGAAAGCTGATGAATACAATAGCAAAGACAATGCTTGTTTCTCACAACTGTCTTCTGCAAACACACTGACGGAGAGGGCCAGGGCTGTCCCACAAGGGTCCATTATATAACGATACAGATTGTGAGCAAAGTCATAAATATGTCACGGGTCATGTTAAATAGGCATCCATCAGGTTCTTCCTTCAGGACAACCGTGTCCTGTGTATGGGTCATAGTGAATATACATGACACTGTTTGTATTTGGAAAAGACTATTGGGCAATGAATAAAATAAACAAAAGACTGAACAGAATGGTGAACTGTCCCTAGCTGCAAATGGAAGGAGTAAACGGAAAGAGGAATGAATGAGTGAATTAATAAGTGCTGCTTGGATTTTTAGCTTTCTAGTATGTTTTACGCCCATTTTCACAGACCTTTAAGGCTTCGTGCTCTCCTTCCTCCCTTGGACAAAGTCAGGGTGGCAGTGACAGCCGAGGCTCAGAGGGCACCTTTAATTCGACGGGTCTGGAGGTGGCAGATGGAGCTGGGGGAGGAAGACTCACAGGGCTAGAGCGCAGCGCTTCAGAAGATCGTTTAGTTTATTTTAATTGATTTTCCTTTTGGCTCCTCTGAAATGAAAGCCCAGCAGGAAAAGGCAATTGCTACAAGAATAGCCTGCCCAGCAGAGGAGGGACCTGCGTTCTAGCTCTTAGATATGCAGGAGAGAGAGAGTGGAAGGCGGCTAACACCGTCCACCACTGACGGAGAGGGCCAGGGCTGTCCCACAAGGGTCCAGTAATGGACTGCATAGGGTGCACTGACTGAGTTTTCATCCAGATGGCTGGCATTTGTGAAGGGCTCTGAGCTCTCTGCGTCAGTACACCCCCGTCTCTTCTAAATAAACAAGGACAACCACTGAAGCACGGATTCCTTTGTGGGGTGAATAATGTGTTCTCCATTGGCACACAACACTGGAAACATTTGCTATCACTGAATTTTATACCGAAGTTACTAAAATAGTGAATTTTCTTTGTATTTTACCACACACATACAAAACTAAAAACAAGTGCAATTTAACACTCAAACCCTAGAGGGTCTGAGAGGTTACACATTGTGCATTCTCACCAAATAAACTGGAAGCATTTGTGTTGGGTTTTGCTGCTATGATAAAATGCCCGAGAAGGAAACACTCACAGGAAGGAAGAGAGGCTTGCGTTAGCTCATGGTTTCAGAAGTTTTGGTCCGTGGTCACTGGACTTCATTGTTTATGGGCCTAGGATGAGGCAGAATGCAATGAGGGGAACTCATCGCACAGAAGACGGGAAGCAGAGAGACAGCTGTGCTAGCCGACTTCCTCCTCCTTCCATCCCACGCGGGCCCCCACCCTTCTGGCTGGTGCTGCCTACGTTTAGGATGCGTCTTCCCCGCTCCACTTGCCAGTCGTCTTTGAAAACACGTTCAGAGGAACACCCAGAATTGTGCTTCATTAATATTCTAGGTGTTTCCCACCCAATCAAATGGATAATCGGGAATTAATATCACAGTGTTACATATACCCCTGCACACGCTTTCTAGATCTCTTCGTTTATTTGCAGACTCAGTGCTAGATGCCTTAATCTCCCACAGGACAAGGCACCGAGAGCCATATGTCACTTGGACATGAAGAGAGTGGGGGTTCTGGTGGGCTGACAACTGGTGGTCGTCTTGTAACACCAGCTGAACTGAATGGGTGTAGATGGCCCACCTGAGGGTGGTTGCTAAGATACAAAGGAGAACTGAAGGGGAAGTGTTGAGAGTTGTTGTTTGGTGCTGTTTCTCCTGGAGGAGCCATCGAGCTTCTTTCCTGATATGAACTTAGTTCAGGACCTTGTCACTGAGAGTGGCTGTGGTTCACTTTGGGAGAGCTCCTGACTCCAGGGAAGAGGTGTGCAATTCAGGCTCCAGGAAAAGCTTGTCACACTGGTTTCCTGATATGAGCTCAGCTGTTCACATCGTGGGAGGAGCTCGGGACCTCATTGTCACTGAGGATGGCTGTGGTATATTTCTGGGGAGCCCTGGTCCTTACTTTGAGCATTTCTTCCTGGCTCCAGCATAGAACCCTCAACCTACTGGCACAGCTCCTTCACCCCACTGGCACAGACTTTCTAGCTTCCACTGCTGGCCTTGGGGCCTTCCCTGTGCAGATCCATGGAAAAGAGTTGCGTGAGTCCTTCTTGTGGGCTCTAGGCCTCCAGTTGGACTTGCATGAGGCATTGTCATGGGCTCTAGGTCTTCAGGTGGACTCATGCAGGACATTGCTGTGGGATCCAGGCCCTTGCCTGGAATTTCTAGGTCTTTAGTGTGTAGACAGATTTCCTGCACTTCTTGTATTTAACTCTTTGGGTGACTATTAGTAAGTAATACTATAAATTATGTGATCTGTATGTAATTGTCTTCCTTGCAGTCCCTAACTACAGCAGGAGTTCATGCTACAAAAAAGCTCCAAGAGTTTAAAAAAATCACAGTGCTTTAGACATTAGCACCCCACTCCTTACTCCTGAGATAGAGAGGGAAACCTTGCCCTTTGCCCTGTCATGGAAGCAATCCTCTCTCAAAGGGAGAAGGTCTCGGCCCTGTGGTGTGAGCAGTTGTGTCAGGAGAGAGCAGCAGGGCAGCTCCAGAGTCTGTCACCCCTAGACTTTAGTAAGTAGCTCTCCAGGGAGAGGACACCCTTTATGTTTAGATATTCTCTATCTTCACATCCTTCTGACTTCTGTTTTTGAGAAGGCTGCACCTGAAGGAACATGGGAAGAACAGCACCGACTACCCCACCCCCCAAGTCTAAAGTGGCATTTTGGTCTCCCTTTATTTGTGCCTTTCATACTGTTTGTAAGTATCCAGGGAACTTATTACCCTCTCTATCCACTCACTCCATCTTTGAACATGAATTTATCTTTTTGAGAACTACATGTTAAGTCATGAGTATAGACAGCTCATGAAAAAAACAGGAACTACTGTAGAAATAAAGATACATAATAATATTTGGCATACAGATAAATAACATTTAGCAAGATCTTGCATTTAATATACAGACAAATTGTGTTTAGTAGCGTGTAGGGCTAACGCTTATTAATTCGTAATACTACGCAATTTTGTTCTGCTCCCTTTTTACATTTTTACCCTGACTCTACTAATGAAGGACAGTGGTTACTTTTCTTCAAACTTGTGCTTCCATACACAAATCGTAACACAAAGGCATTCACAGAATTACACTGGAAATCTGGACAATACATTTGACTTGGAAGGGGCTGACCCAAAATGTAATTTTTAGCAGAGTTCTGAGATAATCAGTGTTTAATTTGTAATGAGTGAAGAGGCCCTGGGAATATAGCTCAATGGAATATACATTTAGCAAGTGCAAGGCCCTGGGTTTAATCAACAGTAGCAAAAAAATAAAACGAAGAAAGTGAGGGTGATAACAATGAAATTAGCAAGCAGACTACGTGAGTCAGAGGAACAGTCAGGGATCAGCCACTGCTCCCTAGAGCCTGGCTCTGGAAGTAGAAGGTAGTGCCTTCTCAAAAAAGTTGAGGTTGGGATCATAGAAGAAAACAGACTCCCAGCTGAGACTCGGGATCGGAGATGGCTGTTGAGAGTGCCCGCCTGCCTCCACGCCTGCCTCAGCCTGCAGGGAGACGCAGAAGCCACTGTGAGTTCCGTCAGCCAGAAATGAGGACGCTCGATGACTTGGCTCATAACCTAAGGATGAGACCTCCGGTCTGAAACGCATTTATGCCACCCCATTCTTAATTTTCACTGAAAGAAGAGAGAGGCCTTTCTAGAACGCAAAACAGTAGAGCCCACCAGTCCAGGCCCAGCTCCTGCCTGAAACATTCCTCCTCCTGCGGTGACTGAATAACCTTGCTAACAGGATAGGCCAGAGACAGAGACGGTTAGAGGTGCCACAAAGCTTGCGTGTGACTAGAACACACCAAGTAGAATTATTTAGGTGGGACAAAGAGTGAGCAGGGCCTGACTGAAGGCAGTGCACGGGGTAAGCGCCCTGGCCTGTGCCCCATTCCCTGGCCTGTATCACAGATGAACACGGTGTTAGGGACCGTGACGGCAAGGTACTTCCTGGCTGCTTATCAGCTACACTCATAATGTTAACCTTTTCCCTGACTTTGGGGCAAGAAGAAAAGATGTGAGATCTTCCAGTGATTTTCAAAGTACGAATGGATGGGGAGAGTGGGGGTTGTTTTAGAGGACAAAATACGACTTACAAGTAGGAGACGTTATTTCCTAAGCAATGTGCTTCATGGTCTGTATATGATCTCATTTATTGCTCAAATTTTTTGTTGCAAATGGGAAGTAAACTATAAAATATCCTTTTACAGATTGAATGCATGGTTCCTCGAAACGGAAAGGAACTTATCTAGGCCCCTCTATCACTGTGTTGTGGGATTAAAATCACAACCTAAGCCCGTTTGACCCCAGGGTGGTGCACTCCGTGGTCTGGGTTCCAGCTGACTTTCACCCTCACACGGTGTGATGCCCGGGGCCCAGTCTGGTCGCTGCTTAGTCATTAGTGCAGTGAAGAATACCTCTTTTGTCAGTGAGGTTCAACCAGTAGGAGGAGACCAGGGTATAACTTTTGCCAAGCAAAGATCTGCCTGGAAATCCTGCCTCTCCATGGGAACTCCTCTGCCAACCTTCCCAGGGAGGACACAGATGAGGCGGTGGTGGCACTGCTGTGGCACACAGGCCACTGCCAGCTGTTCCTTACCACTGACACTCTCAGAGGCTTACCACTACTGCGCATGGCTTTGGGACACACAGGTAGTCTCGGAAGCTACAGAATTAATATCTGTACACAAACAATGCTGAATTAAGGACTTACTTTGTAAGTGGTTTTTAAAATACTGCAGTGGTAAAGTCCAACCTCATGGCAGCAGCATCGGAGTTTAATGTCATGGACAGACGGCATAATGTCGTGGTTAAATAGCTTGACACAGGTCAAATGGTGCGTCAGCTCCTTGAGAAAGTGATAGGAGCCCTGCACTGTATCCCTGAAATGTGAGATAATGAAACTCGGAAGTCACGGGACTGAAAGGAGCATTGTTCTTCCACCACTGGGCAGTGATCAGTGTCAAAACAGTACAATGATAATTTGTATGTGGGAACATAAAGCAGTCAGATTACATGCTCAGGGAAACAGCTCTAATAAAAATTGAAATGTATTTATTCTAATGCTATGGAATATTTACGTGTCATAGCTGATAACCCCAACATCTAGGGTGACAGGGAGAAAATAATGACATTTTATTAAAAATAGTAACCACCTACCCAACAAATGACTATTAAATTCCCAATTCATAGTTGAGAAAACTTGAATGTAATTGCAAACTGTCCAACAGAAAACAGGTAATAATTAGTGAAGTTCAGTATTCTGAAAACAGATTTCCAAATGCATTATTATACTCTCAGTGCCAGGAAGCCAGCAGAGACTTCATCTTAATCAGCTCAATATCTCCATTTGAAGAGCTGTCAATGTTCTCATAATCAAGCGCGTGGGACAGAGTCAGTTCAGACACTCGTTTGACGAATAAATGAGTGAAGACATGCAGTTTAAACAGGACGTTAATCTAGAGTGACACAGTGGGTCTGAAGAGTCTCAAAAGTAAGCTGTTCCGTACTACAGAAATTAAGTGTGTTCTCTGTGTCTGGAACCGTGGCAGGCCCCTGGGAGACGCATTTGAAGATACATTTCACCAGGGAGACACGTGGAAGTCTGTTCACTTCTCTGCCTCTATATTGCTGGTTTGAATTTGAAAACTTTCACAGATGTCTGTAAAACCACCTTATACAGAAACTTTGTAAGAGACATTTAAGTACAACAGAGTTTCACAGACTTCAACCGAGACTTCTCATGCTTATTACTTTGAAGCCTCACTCTTCCCTGTAACGAGCCTACGGATGGTGTTAGAGAGTGGCATGCTCCGCATGGTAGACACCAAGAAGAAACCTTCAGTGGCTGCCACACTCAGAGCTCCTGAGGACCAATGATCTTGCTGACAGTGAACTGCAGAAATATTTGAAAATGGAAATGTGAAAATAGAGTTCTACATCTACTATTAAATGGGTGGGTAATGTATCCTGCCTGGGAAGACAAGTTAATTTTTGGCCAATTACTTAAATTGTAAATTTTCCCTGAAAATTAGATAAATATACACGACTTGCATTTCCTCTATGCCTATGAAAATAATTCAGCATTTTCCACTTTATTTGCATGGATTTTCTCTTTTAATTCTATACATCTCGGCTTCAAAGAATTCCCTTAAAGGAAAATGTCCTGATGCCTTTCCTAAAAAGATGTCACCACCCGTCCCTAATGTTAGATGACATATGCCTTATAGGCTGATCAAAAGTCATGATCACATAATCTTATGATTTCTTATGTTTTGATCTCTCCTCTTGTAGACTATAAGGTATATGAGTGGTTAAACTCACATTCACTGACTTTACTAGTTGTGTTTATAGCCTCTATCATATTTTTTGCGTGTATAAGAACACAAGTTTTTGAGAAAATTAAAGTAAGTAAACAATCTCTTAGAGGAGAAAACAAAATCAAAAAAGAAACTTCCTACAAAATAAATTATTTTTTATTGTGGAATTAGTGGCGAGGTGTAAACAAGACATACCGACAAAGGCAGATTCATGGAAAGCATTCTTTTTATTCCCACACTGTCACCCAAAGTAGCACATTGAGTCCAAATTGGTGATTTTCTAAGTACAGGTAGCTGCTTGGTGGAAGAAGGGGTTACTGTTTCCCTATCAGCCAAGATAACGAGCTTCTAACCCCTTTCTGTGAACTCGTACCTGAGGGGAAAGGGTGAGGCAACAGGGCTTCTCCAGATGAAGGAAGGGAAGCACAGTGGGCCCCTTAGCGACTGAACCTAGAGGGAAAGAAAACAACTAGTCTTTACTAGGAAACGGGCTCTCATCCACTGAGCATGGAGGACTCTGGTGAAAGGTTGATTGCAAAGAAGAGTGTGGAGAGTAGAAAGAAGAAGGGATTCTCTTCATGGATGGATGAGGCAGATCTCCTGGCCAGGACCACCCAGACCTGGGTCGCCGTTCTTTCTGCCACTGTGTACTGTCACTCCTCATGTGGCCGGCCCTGTCTGTGCTTGCTGCAGTTCAGGGAGAAACCTCCTGGGGAGCTGTCTTGTGTCCCCACATTGCCATGTCCTCTAAACCTCATCATTATTTGCTTTCGTGAATTTACTTAATAACGCTTTTACCAGGGAAGGTTTCTCTCATGCAAATGTGTGAGACTTGACAGATGTTTCTTATTACCCCAGCGTCAGTCACCGTCTTCTCTCTAAGCACCTTAAAACTAGCAATGTGCTTATAATGCATTGCTGCCCTAGCTAGGATACATCTGTGTATCTGTTTCTATCTATCTGTATCTGTATCTATCTGTATCTGTATCTGTATATGTCTGTATCTACCTGTATCTGTGTCTGTGTTTGTGTCTGTGTCTGTATCTATCTGTATCTGTATATGTCTGTATCTATCTGTATCTGTTTCTGTATCTACCTGTATCTGTATATATCTGTATCTGTATCTGTCTGTATCTATCTGTATCTGTATCTATATCTATATCTCTCTGTATCTGTATCTGTCTGTATCTATCTGTATCTGTATCTGTATCTGTATCTGTATCTGTATCTGTATCTGTATCTGTATCTCTCTGTATATCTGTATCTGTACCTGTTCTTGTATCTGTATCTGTCTCTGGGTCTGTATCTGTACCTATTTATCTGTATCTATATCTTTCTGTACTGTCTGTATATCTATTTGTCTGTATCTATCTGTATCTGTGTTTGTGTCTGTGTCTGTGTCTGTGTCTGTATGTGTATCTTTATCTCTATCTGTATCTATGTCTGTGTCTGTATCTATCTGTATCTGTATTTATCTGTATCTATATCTATATCTGTATCTGTATCTGTGTCTGTGTCTGTGTCTGTGTCTGTGTCTGTGTCTGTGTCTGTGTCTGTGTCTGTGTCTGTATCTACCTGTATCTGTATCTGTATCTGTCTGTATCTATCTGTATCTGTATCTCTCTGTATCTCTGTATCTCTGTATCTGTATCTGTGTCTGTATCTGTATCTGTATCTGTATCTCTCTGTATATCTGTGTCTGTGTCTGTGTCTGTATCTGTATCTGTATCTGTATCTATATCTTTCTGTATTATTTGTATATCTATTTGTCTGTATCTATCTGTATCTATCTGTGTCTGTGTTTTTGTCTGTGTCTGTGTCTGTATGTGTGTCTTTATCTGTATCTATGTCTGTGTCTGTATCTATCTGTATCTGTATTTATGTGTATCTCTATCTATATCTGTGTCTGTGTCTATGTCTGTGTCTGTCTCTGTGTGTATATCTGTATCTGTATCTCTTTGTCTGTGTCTGTGACTGTATCTGTATCTGTATCTGTATCTGTATCTGTATCTATATATACCTGTCTCTGTATCTGTCTGTATCTATCTGTATCTGTATCTGTATCTCTCTGTATATCTGTATTTGTGTCTGTGTCTGTGTCTGTGTCTGTGACTGTATCTGTGTCTGTGTCTGTGTCTGTATCTACATCTGTATCTGTATCTGTATCTCTCTGTATCTCTGTATCTGTGTCTGTATCTATCTGTATCTGTATTTATCTGTATCTATATCTATATCTGTATCTGTATCTGTATCTGTGTCTGTGTCTGTGTCTGTGTCTGTGTCTGTGACTGTATCTGTATCTGTATCTGTATCTGTAACTGTATATGTATCTGTATCTGTATCTGTATCTCTGTCTCTGTATCTGTGTCTGTGTCTGTGTCTGTGTCTGTATCTGTATCTGTATCTGTATCTGTATCTGTATCTATATCTACCTGTATCTGTATCTGTCTGTATCTATCTGTATCTGTATCTCTGTATATCTGTATCTCTGTATCTCTGTATATCTGTATCTGTGTCTGTTTCTGTGTCTGTGACTGTATCTGTCTGTATCTGTATCTATATCTATATCTGTATCTTTGTCTGTGTCTGTGTCTGTGTCTGTGTCTGTGTCTGTATCTGTATCTATCTGTTCTTGGGTTCTGGGGTGTCCTTGTAGAAGTATTTTCTAGGTTCTTCCTGTCCTGATCAGGACAAGCCTTAAAGATTGTAAGACTTTACAATCTTACAATCTTAGGGAGAGAAATGTTCTCTGGAGTGTGTGTGTGGCCTGCTGAAAGCAGGAGAAGTGGGCTCTGCGTGGTGAGAGGGACACGGAGGAGCGAGCCCAGTGGCCACCAGGGCAATAGCAGCCATCTGTGCCTCCCGCCCCTCAGGCTGACCTCGGATCTGGGCCAGCCTATCAGAAACCTGTTAAAATTCTTGCAAAGAGCATGGAAGATATCATTTCCTGATTGGTTCCAGAGGCAGGAATTTGGGGACTGTTTTTCTGCAGTACTTCCTGCATCTCTCTACTTCTCTGCTACTCACATGCTATGTTCCCTTGATCTGTCAGTTTGCCACACCCTAATCTCCTGCCTGAAAACACTGAGTGTATATATACAGAGGCATGGACATGGAAGTGGACATAGATATAGATGATCTCGGTGTAGACATGGATATACACTTAGATATTGATACATGGAGAGAGATTGATTGATGATTGATTGATTGGCTTATATATCTTACCTCTTCACAGTAAGAATTCCAGTAAAAATTTTACTTTCCTGACAAAATTAGATAAACTACTTGGAACGAACTTTGTCTCTGTCTTTCACATTTCCTGTAATATAGGTGAGATCATATAGAAGTAGATGATATCTTGTTACCCTAAGGAAATAAAATATGAACAAAGTCTAACTTTGAAATAGGCATCAAGGTTGATATATAAAAGCTGCTGGCATAATGCCACCAGCTACAAATCCTGGGCATATAGTGCACTATTTAAGACAAGCAATCCTCTATTTCAGCATATGAATCCATCTTGCTATTACTTGCCACCAGCTAAAACATGTTCCTAATTTAGAATCTGATTTAGACAGTTTGACTCATCCCAGTTAATGTTTTGGAAGATTAAACAACGAAGTTCAAGCTCTGAAACCTCGTGTGCTGACACAGAATGCCTCACAATACAGGTGCCTGTAATAAAACACACAACCCCAGTGAGAGCCTGGTTATGGATTTAGCTGTGCCGTCAGCACCCTCATCCAGTATTTCATCTACACAGGGCCCTACAAGGGGCTGCCTGAGACCCCACCTGACAAACTGAGGCAATTAGCAAGCTCCCAGAGGTTTCACTGAGCTTTGATTTCCACACTAAACAGCCTTCATGGGATGAAGGCTGGAGTAGTGATGTGGCCCCCACCCTAGTTAGATGGTCCCACAACATCAAGGAATGAAGTTGCAAAGCTCATGAAGAAATTAGGAGAGTTTTACCAGAAAGAAGGGCAGAAGAATAGCAACCGGCCCTCCAGGAGGGGTCCGGAGTGGGGTGGGCACCGAGGCTCCTTGTTTATCCAGCAAAGTCACAATATGGACGCAGCTAAGCTCCGGTCAGGTGAGAAGATCTTTACACTCATTTATTACCTACAACAGCTTGAAAATTCCTGGTAACTGGAGACATTTCTTTTTTCCCCTCCAACATCCTATTTCATTATGTGAGTTTGGAGTCAGAAAAACTGACTGATAGTGGCTTGGTAAGCGTAGTTTCCGTCCTGTGAAATGGTGGCGCGGGCCCCCGCCTTACTGGCGTGACCATGCCTTCACTGAGTGTCCGCCTCTCTTCCTGAGCTTGGAAAGACTGGTGAGAAGCTTGTGGCCGAACCCCCACGCGCTGGTCTGTGCTCGGCGCGCCCCCGCTGACTCTCCCTGCAAACAGGAGCAGGGAAAGGTCACAGCACCCGGGAGGCGCACGCAGGACAGCGCTAGCCTAGCGGTAACAGCGTCCCAAGACAGGCCCTAAGAGGAGCATAGGCGTGGCCGGGACCTCTCCAGCATGACCTCTCGGGCGGGCGCCGCGTCTGCTGCAGCGGGCAGCGTCCACGGGGAAACCAGGGCTGCCGAGGGAGGAGCGGTGCGGTGCTGCTTTCTGCGAGGAGGCGCTGCCCCAGGTCTCTGTGGCCGTGGTGCTGCACACGAGGCCACAGACGCTTCAGTGCCGCAGCCGCCCCAGGGGCTCTGGACCACCTAAGGGCTGGTCCGTACCGGCTCCAGAATCCGCTCCCCCGCACGGCATGAGGGACTAGAATAAACACGACAGTGCACAGGCCCTCGGTTTCAATAGAATACACGAGTGCCCAGCTTTGTTGGAAGGTTTGCGTGAGAAGAGGTCGTGAAGTGATGGATGTAAAATGCCTCCAGTTTACAAAGAACCAGGAGAGCGGGGAGAAGCAGCACACCTTGCAGAGCCGTTAGCGGCTGGGTCACACTGCAGAGCAAGGGTGTTTTGCCTTCAGTGGCGCCCCGGGGGGAGCAAGGGTACTGAGGTGGTGCTGGGGACCCAACGCACCCACCACAGAGGAGGACTGCAGAGCCACGGCCTCGGCCAGGGAGGACTTTCAGAATGCATAGGTAAGAGGGCCAGGAAGAAACAGTGCTGCCCCAAGGAGGGGAGGGGTGTCACTTCCTGAAGAGGAAACATTAAGCCCCCTCTCAGCGGAGGCGGGCCGGACGCCCCAGAAAAGGGTGGTCCACGTCACAGAAGGGTGCTGGCCACATTACAGGTATGGCCCCAGCGGGCTGGCTGTCTTTCTGTTTTTCTTCTCTTTCTTTATTTCTCTTTCTTTTTATTCTTTCTTTTTCTTTGTTTTGTTTTTCTCTTTTTGGTAATTTAAACATGATTTGGGGTCTCCAAAACTGTTACTTTATTTTATGATCAAATTTCTGCTCATTATTTTGTCAGATAGGCCAATTAATGGACTTTCAATATTCTGGAGGAATTTTGGGCATAATGGGTCTTGAAGGAAAATAATATAAAGTTATTTATTTATTTTTATTATTTTATATTTATTATTATTATTACCATTATTTTGTTTTTTGGTACCAGGGGTTGAACTCACCACCTTACACTTACCAGGCAAGTGCTTGAGCCGATGAGTTAGATCCCCAGACCAGGAACCTAAATGTAACCAAGGGAAGGTTGACATGGATCACCTTGGATGACCTTGACTGGTTCCCAGAAGTTGCAGCCTTTTTAAACCACAATATTAAGCTATGATTTCCTTGTCTCTTGTCTTTCTGTCTTTTATTTCTTCTGTTCTACTTTCAGGTGGCTTTGTAGGGAGAATGGGAAATAAAGGAATTAAGCATTTTCACTATCATAAATTGAGTATCTGAGCTTTCACAGGTAACCCCCAGGGATGTTTAATACCAGTGAGCTGCCCCCTCCTACCCCCTTCACCTTCCGTGTTATTAGGGAATTGATTTAGCTTTGATTTGTTCCCTGAGCTTTTACCAGCTTCTCTTCAGCAGCGCTGGTCTGTCTGTCTGATGGCTCTGGGTGGTAACCCTGTCCAGTCTATGTCAACTTCTCTCAACATTCTGAACCTCTGGGTCATTCGAATGAATAACCAATAGACACACCTAGAAATTTGTAGCCATACCTGACTTGGTATAACCCAGCCTAAGAATGTTATATATTTCCAAAAATACACGAAGATTACAACTCAATTGAATTTACCTCAGATTTATCAACTAATGTGCATTGGCTAGTGTGCTCTAGAAAAAACGTAATATATGTTCATAAGGAGGAGAGAGAGATGGGGAGAGGGAGGGAGGACGGGAAGAAGAGATGGAGAAAGGGGGAGAGAGCGCACATGCGTGATTAGCGAGGCCTGCAGGAGCCAGGGTTGGAGGGCCCACAGTGGCCATCTGTGAGCGCAGACCGGGACACTCCAGTAGCCTCCAAGTCCAAGCAGCTGAATTCTCTAAAGCAAGGGGGCCAAGGCGCCAGTGCTGGCCCGAGACGAAGGTCTGGGAGCTCCTCTGCAGAGTCGTGGGTGTGAGTCTGAGGAAGCTGCAGCCTGATGTCTGCCGTGATGACCACGGAGAGAGACGCACCCCCTGGGCAGAATGTAGCCTCTGAGATGCAAGCCGTTTTCTGCCTTCTCCTTCACCTCCCCAGTCTATCCAGGCTACAGACCCCTGGACTGTGTGTTACCTACAGTGAGGATGGGTCTTTGCCCTTTGATTTGCCAGTCAGCGTGCCAACCATCTCTGGAAACTCTCCACAGAAACACACGGAAGTTTGATTTGCTAGGGGTCTCCTCCTCCATGGAAGCTGACAGTCGAGATTAACTGTCACAGTTGGACTGTATAATTTGGTCCATGTTGGCTTCACAACGTGGATATCTAGTCAGTCGTTCATAGCACATCTCCAGCCTAATTCTTTTCTACGTCAGTCAAGTCTTACCAGGGTCCACGTACATTAGGTTGCAAAGTATCGATGATGTTGTATGAGACTCGGCAGTTTTCAGTGTAGTTTTCCAATCCTTCTGAATAAAGCTCAGTTGTGTTAGGGGTGGATTATTCCAACCACAAGGAACATCTTGATGTCCTGTTACGGGCACAGCATTCCACCCACATGTGTGAAGAACTGTAATGGCCTTCATGGCAAGGATTGCATCAGTACCCTTATGTCCAGTCTCATCTTATTTCTTAATCAGAAAGCACTGACTTATAAAAAAGGGTGATGTGCTTAAGTCAAAGACTGTATTTGTGAGCTTCTGCTGCAGTGAAGAATTTCCCTGTGCCGAGATTCTGGTGCCTGACAGTGAAAGGCCCTGGGGTTACAAGGTGACTCCGGGAAGTTTTCATGCATAGGGAGAAGCTGGGATGGAATGTCTTGATGCTGGGGAGAATGCACATGTGTGTCACACTAACACACACGTGCATTTGGAGGGCAAGCATGAGGGAACACGGGAGGAAGAGCAAGAGACGTCATGCTAAGGGGGCAGACGGTGAGCCCAGCCAGGCTCTCCACAGCTCGGCCACAGGCTGTGATCAAGCCACAGGCGGGGTCTTTTCCACCTCTCCTCTCCCTAGGGTATATCAAATAAGGTAACTCTGCCTGTTCTCGGGGATTATGCATGGTGTGTGCTGGGCAAAGATAATGTAAACCTTCAGGCCGAATCATCTAAGGCCAAACTCTACCTGGAGCCGGGAAAGAGACTGCAAGGAGACACAGGAGATGAAACTCAGGGTGGTCACGTGTGGAGAAATACATTGCTGGAAGGACTAGACCACGGCAGTGGTTGCGCATCTGTAAGATAGGGTACTACGTCTCCTGTGACCTTGTGACTAGAGGTCTGGTTATCACAACCACAAACCCATCCTGCAGTCCTGGGTGGTCACACTTTTAGGTTACTTCCGATGTGGGGAAAAAGCAGCCACTTTTTACTTTCTTATGATTATTAGGGCTTGTAATTACTTGTTTTACTAACAACCCCGCTTCAGGTGTTGTTAATCTAGAGCAAATTGGCCTACTTAACTGAACTTATTAGTATATGAAGTTAGCTTAGTGATCATAATTCCTGTAGAGCTGTACTTTTTTAAATTTTGTGGCTGAATGTCTAGATGTAATATATATCTACATAAGCAGTATATATATCAGATATATATACACATAGCCACAAAGATGCCAATTAGTTATCAATTAGTAAATATACATGAGTGGTACATACTTAAAATAGGTGATTTAATTGAGTAAAATAATTCCCATATAGCTTAAGTGATACAAACTCTCATTTCATCCTATAAAGAGCAAAGAATGTATTATCAAATTAATACATTTAATTTTTCAATCAATAATTTGATTTTTTCTAGCATTGCTTTAGATCCACATAAAATGTTTATTATACATAAAAGGTAGAAAATTAGTAAAAAAAAAGAAATAATTACCGATGTTTATATGGGTATCGTGTGCCCAATTAGTTGTTTTGGTACTAACAGATTCTTATGACCTTGAGTTCTAACCCACAAGTTTTAGATTGGTACTAGGAAAGTGAGATATCAAATAACTTCTAAATTTTTATGCATGTTATACTTTTGAAGACAGAGTGAGCAGATAATTTTGTCTAATTTAAACTCTATGTTCTTTTCACTGCATCAAAATTACACAGCAGAAGGACTATGGCATTTTTGCTAAGAATCCGTATTAGGCCAACATTTTGGGGCAGAAATGAGACTAAGAAACAGACTTACAAACGGAAATGGGGCAGAAACTGGAACGCCCATGTAGTGAAGTGCTGATTTTTATCTAACAGATCCAGAAACGCAGATGATGCTACTGCGGCAAATTTACATTGGCCGGCAGGAAATTTCAAGTTGCCTTCATGCTTTCACCCTCTGGGTAAGCTCTCCGCGGATCTGTACAGAATCTTACTTGTGTCTGGCCAGCAGGATATGGAAAAGAGGGTTCGTCACCATCTTGGTTGGGGTGTAAAGGTGAGGGGCTGCGAGCCTCAGGACTGCGATACAGCATCAGCAAATCTGCCTTTGCTGACTGGGGCAAAGATCTGTCCTGCGTGCCAGCACGGAGAATCCAGCTGCTGGACCGTGGTGTGCTATGCAGAGTCCTGTGTGCCACATGCCCCAGGAACCTCTGTGATTCCAAAGAAGGGCAGGGCTTCTGCTTGCCTTGGGAATGGGCTTCGTCAGGCCTCAGAGCAGCGCGCAGCTCAGCGTACAGTCTGCGGAGATCTTAAGCAGGGAATCTAGCTAGCCCTGCGGACGCCAGACCCAAATAAGTGGAAGATAATAAATCTGGGTTGTTTGAAGCTGCTAAGTCTGAGGTGACCTGTAACACAGCAAATAGAAAATGCGTGCAATCGGGGAAACGGTGGGCCTCACGGAAGCCCAGTTCATTGCACCTTGTGAGAGGACAAGAGGATGGGTGGGGGACGTCTCCCCTGGAGGGACAGGGGTGCTGCAGTGTGGCTCATAAGTGACTCTGGAGCGCTGTGCGACTCGGGTTTATATTACCAGCGAAGAAGGGACAAAGGCAACCATGTGGCTGTTCACGCAGGAAGTGATGGACGTAACTGACACCGACGCGTGAGCCGGAGGACACGTGGGAAGAAACCGTCCAGAGTTAGGCAGAGGAAGAAAAGAAGATGGAACGCTTTGAACAAAGGTGGAAGCATCTTCCTGCAGAGCTCCACAGCAGAAGTTCTGGTGAAAGAGCCCAGCAATGTCTTCTTATCCTGCAGCTGAGTGAAGTCCATTTCAGATTGAGAAGCACCAGGAAACAGCTGTCTTGGTTACTTTTCTTGCCGCTGAGACAAAATCCCCAACACCCAAAGTTTAAAGGGGAGCTGTGTATTTCGCTCACTGTTTGTGGAGGTTTCAGTCCACGATCAGCTGGCTCCAAGGCAGGGCGGCTCATGGCAGAGGGTAACCGTTCACTATGATGGAAGACAGCAAAGCCAGCAAGCGAGGAGAGAAATAAGCCCCTTTCTGCCTCTTTTTTAAACTCCTTTTTTATTATTTTGAAGGTAGTAAAATACAATAGAACAAGACAGAACACAGCCAATTGAGACAGTGTAGTGAAATTGGTACAGAACGTCACAGCTGGTTACCGGGATAACAGTAATAGGTACCGTAGTATATCTCGTTATCTTCACAATAGTTGTTCTTTCAATCAGGTATAGCAAAATCAAACCAAATACAGAACATTATAGAACTTATCAAAACAGAATACTGAATAGAGCAATACAATTAATCAGAACAAAGCAAGACAGAGATAACAATATTTGCCTTCAAAGAGATGGTAGAAGGGAATCCCCTTTATTTGCTATGTTGCATATGGTCAGCCTCCCAAGAGATGCTCAGAGCTCTGGTTCCCACTTGCTAACAGGGAGGGGAAAAGAATGGGATGTTTGATTTTCAGCCTGTGCGCTGGTAGGCTCATGACGGCTTACCAGGGAGGCGAGCCACGCCATGCTGGAATTTAGGGCACTGGGAAAGAAGGCAACCCGCTCGCCTCCCTGGTAGGCAACCGTGGCTTGAGTAAGTGGTGGGCGCCCCAAGGGGAGAACCAGTTAGTGTCTCCTGAGATCCTCTCTGCCTCCTTTATCTTATCCAGAGTCCTGGGATTAGGGCGGTGCTGACCCAGTGTACTGATCCAGCAATCACCCAGCCTCAGCCCCAGCCCCTAAATCCCAGCACTGCACTACGAATTAGTCACAAGCTCCAGATTCAGCCGCCTCTAAAAAGCTTGCCCCCCCATCACTGCATGAGGCTTTTGGGAGACATCTAGATACAAACCATAACAAGAGTAAAGTCTAAAAGAAATACATTTGGTTGCAAATAAATGATGATTCATGAGAAAACTGTCTTTATCTTATTCTATTTTGCAATAATGTTAAAAAATGGTTATTCATTAATTACAGCATAGAAGTTATAAGCTAACTTTGTTAGAAGTAAAGAGAATGGGCTTTAAATCGAAGTGGGAAAAACTGATATTAAAAAGATACTGAATTTTTATTTTACTGTCATGTAGCCACAGGGCAAGCTAATGTATAAAGGAATGGCTTTTCTTTTTGTCTGTATAGGGCATAAGGGGCATTTCATTCTACAATAAATCTTTCTATTTTATAATATCACTGTTCTTTTGAGACCTGAAATTCTTCCCCTGCAGTTTTTTTATTTGACACTTTAGTTAAATTGCCACTTTTCTTTGACAGTGTCAGAATAACAGTGGATTGGAAACTTTCCGAAATGCAGGCATAATTAATGAACCCAACCAATAACAAAATGTAAAGTCAAAAATGTGGAGACTTCCCTCTCACATGCCATGCCAACAAAATGTCAGTTTCATTGCATTTCACTCCTTCTTTAATATCAAAGATTAAAAGTACATGACCTCTGAAGTAACTTTTAAGCACTGATTTTTACTTCTGCATGTGTTGAATAATTTTCACGTTTTAAAGACGTAAGTTCTGAAGGTACATTTTAAAACCTTGAAATTAGGCAAATACCAGCAATAAAATTAATCAAGTGTTAGAAAATAAAAAGTAGAAAAACTTGCATCATTAAGTTCACAAAACCACTTTTATATAATTCATATAAATACCTTTTAAGTATTAAAAACCGGAGGGCATACATTTGGAAGTCTTCCTGTAGCACTAAATATTTTGAATAACACTTCCCCTAAGACTTGCTTCATTTTCAAAAACGAACATTTTACAACTTCCTTAGAATTTTTGTTCTACTTTTTTGAGGTGCTAGGATCAAAGTCAGGGTCTTAGGCATGCTAGACAAGTATGCCACCACCGAGCTACTTTTCCAGACAAACCGAAGACCCCTGTTAAGATGAAAATTCTGACTGAACTGTGTCATTCCCAGACTCAAATGCTGACACCTTCACCTCCACTGTGGCCACACCTAGTGGCAGGGAATCCTAGCAGGTTTCAAGGTTAAATGAAGTCTAAGAGTGGAGCCTGGACCTGCTAGGGTTTCTGTTTCCAAGCAGAGGACACCAGACCTCTTTCTCCAGGAGGGCGCGGGGAAGGGCAAGGTGTCTACAAGCCGAGGGAGGCCTTAGCATGGGATCAACACTGGTTCTCCTGATCTTGGACTCTGAGTCTCCACTGTAGTAAGAAAACGCATTTCTTTGTTTAAATGTCTTGGTCTGCAGAGCTCTGTGATGGCAGCTAGCTGACAAATACAGTTGGTCACACATCAATATGCCTAAAAATGTCCGCCCCAAAGGGATATTTGATACTTAAGAGACATTTGTTAAATGAAGGAAGAAATGCAGAGAATTTCCCCACCAGAGTTACAGATTTTTTAACTTCTGTCCCCAGGACATGTTTATTATTTATGGAATCTACCCATAAGCACGTAATGAATCCCATTTTATTCTGTTTTGCAAGCTGTACATATTTGTGGTTTTGAACTGTTTATATAATTATGAACAGTAAATGCTTGTCATTTGCACTGCATTTAAATTATGAGTGAAGTAAAATAAATTTATAGAATCATCCTTGACATTCTTTGAATCTGACTTTGGGCTCTCGAGGCAACGTTGTTCAAAATGTTGAAGCAGGTAGATGCCCCATCCTTGTGGACAATACTCTGTTTGCATAGACAAATGTATGCAGCCCTCTACACAGCAGAACGATTTAACATCTTGGTTTTCATACCAGAAGCTATGCCAGGGAATCTCCTGTAGATCCTGTTACGCAGAGCCATGCATCAGACCCCACAGGATGGCAAAGAAGCCAGGAGATGCGAGGAGATGTCCAGAGGACAGGGTGAAGACTGCCTGCCATCTACCCAGGCGTGGGCTGCCAGCATTTAGTGAGTGTTTATTGATCCTGCTGTGGTACCCAACACTGTATCCGTCAGGATTTTAATATTTCAGGGATTTTGTCGAAGAAATGAGAGACTTACAATATACTTGTAAGGAATTATGTTGTAAAGGTCAGGAAAAAAATCTCAAGACTCAAAAGAGCAGGAAGTCACGAGTCACTGCAGGAGGACTGGCTTCCCTGGCAGAGTTCGGAAAGCCCAGAGCCCTCGGCCCGCACAGATGCCACAGGCGTGGTGAGGGTCCTGCCATGCTGCCTCCCCAGGTCTCCCGGCGGCTCCTCTCACTGACAGAATGTGCGCTGCATTCACCTGGCAAGGAATTGTGGGACATGGACTTTTCAGACTTTCAGGGCTGTCTTTAAAATACACAGAGACGGTCAAGAGGATATTCGTGATTGTTAAATAGAAAGTGTGTGTGTCTGTGTGTGTGTCAGAGACTAACTTGATAGCTGCTTGTAGCTCCATTTTGGGGATGGTTTCTACAAAATTCAGAAACTTCTCCCCTTTGTTTCTTAACCTTGTTTCCCATAGTCTAAGAATATTAATATAATCTACTGTGCTTTGATTAGTAGAAGAATTTGTAGAATTAAATTCTCCCATATCTAAAATGCTGTGATTGCTAGGGCATATCCTTACCTTTGTTGCTATTTAAAATTCTCATCTGTAAAATGCATCAACTTTAGGTGAAATCCCACAATTAATCTGCATTGTCAACTCCAGTATAAACTTGGAAGAAATCATGTTCTTTTCAAGGCAAGTTATGATCCCCTATCTCTGATGATAAAGTTATAAAATGTGAGAAATTAAATACTATGTATAATAAAAAAGTAATAAAATATTTATGATGTTCAAATGGAGATTAGATTGCTCTTAATCTGAAGGCATTTTTTTGAAATTTAGAATAGTAAGTATAGGATTTTATGAGTAAGTGGTAATAGAATGCTACATTTTTATATTCAGAATTTCCTTGAACGATTAAATACAATGTGATATTTATGAGGGAAAATGATGGCATTTATATGGTAACTGAGAATATATAGTAATTAAAAATTTACTTACCAAAAATGTACAGCATACACATGAAGAACATTTAATATGCTGCTGGTAATAAAGAAAACTTATTTAGAATGTCTCTGTCCCACAGTCCCATTGTCTCCACAGCTGACATTTAGATCTGTTAGCACCCTGGAAACCTTACTAGCCCTCCCTCTGCTTCTTACCAAGTGGCAACAGTGTAACAAAGCAGTCGTGGGCCTGGCACAGGAGCGGAGCAGCCAGTCACCCACAGTTCTGACACGTGGGAAGCAGACACGGGGTGCGTGGGCCTCACAGGTTTGCAGGATGGAGGGCGGCCAAAGGGGGCGCCAGGCGCCACGGTTCCCTGAGCTGACCCAAGGCATGGGCACAGGCAGGGAGGACTGGAGAGAGAGCAGGCACCCCGTGTACCCGCGCTGACAGTCCCTGCACTGCACTCGTGGGCAGCCCTGGAGTGGGACAATAAATCAGTCTGCAGTCTGCATGTGCTCCCG
Organism: Dolichotis patagonum; assembly: GCA_004027295.1. Lineage (NCBI taxonomy): Eukaryota > Metazoa > Chordata > Mammalia > Rodentia > Caviidae > Dolichotis > Dolichotis patagonum. The sequence goes on from PVJX010001697.1 coordinate 64,576, forward strand.
GCTGGCACACAGATCCACAGCGTGTCGGGAAACGTGATGGCTTGAGATGTTACCGCCACCTCCACCCAGCTTTGGGCTGATCAGAAGTCGTCCTCTGAAGGATGATAGACTCAGACAGTTAAGACTGACTTTATTTACAGAACCCAAAGCTAAAATGTACAGGCACTGTATGGTGAACAAAAGCCCTAACCCCCACGAGGAAAGAGACCAGCGGGGCCCATGTGACAAGCTCCGTGGAGACCCACTCTGCTGCCTTGTGTCGAGATGGGAAGATTCCACAGCACCTATTATTCATGTGTTTAAGGAAATAATCGTCATGCTCAACGGCAGGATGGGGAAATGCTGCATGGAAACCGCCAAGGTGAAAACTGTAATAGCTGACATGGAAATTCATTCAAGGGGTCAGTAACTGGGGACATCAGAAGCACGAGCACACTGGAAAACAGATTGCTCGAGACCACCCGTTCTGCACAGAAATAAAAAATACTGCAGACAAAAGCACAGAGACTCGGTAACTTGCAGACCGTTGTTGATGTGTAGTGAATTCGTGGGGAAACCCTGGAGAGCAATAGCTCTAGAGAAAGAAACAGAAATAGCAGGAAGAAATCAGGCAATAAAGAGCTGATGTTAGAAACCCACTGTGACCCCGCTTTCCCTGTCAAGCATCTTCCTTGAAGGGCTCGGGACCTCACACCACAGTGATCCCTGCTTCCAGTGATTCCTGCAGCACAGCTCCCAAACGCTAATCCTGAAGCAACCTGTGCACCTACAGATGATTGGAGAAAGAGGGTGTGGTATCTGTATGTAATGGAATACTACTCAGCTCTAAAGAGTGACAAATTTGAGACGTTTGTAGAACAGATGTGCATGGCAAATATAAACCAGACACACAAGCGTAAGTCCTACGGTATCCCTGATTTGAGCGAGGTAAAGTGTAAACAAAGAGAATAGCGAGGGACAGAAAGAAGGGGACAAAGAGGTCTCTTTCAGTAAGGAAGTGGCCCAGGGGAACAGGGCCAAGGGATGAGGAGGAGGGAAGGGAGGTAAGTAGAATGGAGAGGTGCCGTGGACACAGAGCTGTTAACCCAGGTGAGTGCAAACACCGTGTGTCATAGTGTGAGCTCGGATTTTTAAAACTAAGGAGAATGAACACTGCGGGAGGAGAGAGGGCGGAGGGAAGGGAGCAAGGGGAGGCAGAGGAGGGCGGGGCTTACCAGAAAAGAAGCCCCAAGCTAGAGTGAGCCCGCAGACCCAGGCCCGGGACGACTGTAAACTGCATACTCGGACTCATGTACCAATACAACTTCAAAAGCTTTTTAAAACCACTACGCAAGCAACAGTTCCACGGTCAAAGGACTGTGGGCCAGGGGCACTCAGCACAGGACTACACAGAGTAGACCCTCGCCAGAACACTGTCGCCGCCTAAGGAAGCCCAAGGGCGAACAGAACCCTTTTAAGCAGCGGCGCTCATCCAGGCAGGGGAAGAGGACCCCCACGCTGACTTCACAGGAAAGACGGGGTCACCGAGCAGGAAAGACGTTCAGAGTGCCGAGGTCAGGAATGGGGAACTGCAGTCCTGTGTGATTGCCACACGGAAGGCCTCTCAGTAACCAGTGAGACACGCGTGAATTCTGAAACACACAGTGCTTTTGGTGCTAGGAACAAGGCAGCTATCCCTAGCCTTCCTCTTTCTACCAGACTTTTTTTTTTCTGTGCCAGGAATCAAACTCAGGACCTCAGGCGTGCCAGGCAGGTGCTGTGCCACTGAGCTATATCCCAGCTCTCAGCTCCTTTTTCTGTTTTTGGTTTTTGTCAGTGCGCATCTGCAGCACGTAAAGATGACGTTCTTAGTGTGGAGTTGGTGCACGTGCGAAAGACCTCCAGTGCCTCTGCCACCCCTTCCCCTCCGCCCCCCTTCCTGCTGCACCTTGGTCCTCTTCCCGCTTGGACAAGATCTGTCTTCTTAGTTCCTATTCTTTATCCTTTATTTTTCTCTTTATTCGTATTTTGTGTTTCTCATGTAAAATAAACATGATTTTTAAACCTGTGTGCTTGGTTAATTTCTCCTCACACTGGTCTCAAGAAGCATCCACTTTCCCGCAGGTGACTGGTGTTCATCCTTCTTTGTGGCCAGTGGGACTGAGTGGTGTGCGAACACCTTGTCTTCTTTATCTGTTCACTGTGGGTGGACGCGTAGGCTCCTTTCCAGGCTTAGTTATGGACCATGCTGCTATAAACACCGGTACAGCTGTAATATGATGTCCAGCTCTACCAGGAGGACACCTAGAAGACAAAAAGCTGCTGAGTCTCATGGAATCTCTAGGGTTTTGTCTTTTGAGGAATCACCGTACTGATTTCCATGATCGCAACAATGGAAAATAAAGAAATCAAGTGTGTGTTGGTGGAAAAAAAATCAAGGACCTGATCATCCTCATAAAAATTAGCAAATTCTTGAGCATTCTGTAAGTAAGTGATTTGAACTTGTGACTTTCATGAGGACCTGGAGACAATTAACATAGGAAACTTGATTGTACTTGTAAATACTACCACAAGCCATTCAGAAATCGCTGTTAGTGGGCTGGGGGTGCGGCTTAGGGTAGAGCACTTGCCTTGCATGTTAATGCTCTGGGGTCAGTATCCAGTACCTCAGCAAAGATGCGGTTAAAATTATATTTACCTTTCGTGGCAGATGGTACAATAAAACCTGGCGTCATGTCACAGGGTATGATGCAGACAGGACCCAGGAATTGCCACATCTGAAAAATAATGACTTTGTGAAGAGGAAAGAAGAGCTCCCGATTCCAGCAAGAGGTCACACGAAAGCTCTGAATCACACAGAAAATGGAGACACTGTGAGAGACAGAGAGAGAGAGACAGAGAGAGACGGAGAGACAGAGAGAGGAAGAAGGAGGAGGAGGAGGAATGAAACAGTCTGAAACTCCAGCCCCAGCTCCACAAGCACAAGCCCCCAGAAAGCTGGACTCAAAGAGGGTCCTCAAATCTTTATGTCAAGTAGGTGAAGAGGTTACAGACTCCAAAGCGTAACTAACACAGTGACACATGACAGGGAAGCAGTCTACATAATGAGATCGCCACAGTAGTGACAGTGTTTCTGCCCTAACCCGTGACACCGGCAACACAAAGACAACACAAACATAAGAAAGGAAGGCAACAAGATGCCCACACAACCCTTATGTCCCCAAAGCTGATCTGACATCCACTGAAGCTGAGGGAGTTCTAGTCAAAAACTCAGACAGCAGCTTGAAGCAGAGATGCCTAAGCAAATCCATGTGTAGAAAAAGAGGTCTGTACTGAGCGGGTGAAGGATTTTAGTGAGAAAGTGTTTGGTGAGTTTAAAGAAGAAGCAAACAGTAAGGTGAATTAAATAAACGATTAATGACCAATTTGGTAAAGAATTACAAATTATCAAAATAAAGCAAGCAAAAATAGAAGATATGAAAAATTTAGTAGAAAATACAGTTGCAGATTTGACCAATATGAGGACAGGGTATTAGAAATGAAGATGAGGTGGACATAGCAGATCATCAGGTCAGTGATATCCTAAAAATGACAAGATGGCTGACAAGCCAGATCCAGCGGTTCCCAGATGACTTAAAAAACCAGAAATAAGGGAAAGAAGGAAAAATTCAAAGACAGCACAAAAGACATAAAGCATGAAATCATAGCAGAAACATTTCTAACTATAGGAAAAGTGTTCAATACCTATGAACAAGAGACATATAGACTCCCACATAGCCACAAGCAGAAAAAGGCCTTTCTATGACACATTGCAAACAAAATTCCAAAAATGCAACAGAAGGAGAAACTCCTAAAACCTGTATTACTGTCAAAGTGGCCACGTTACCAAAACTGATAGATAGATTTAGTACAGTCCCAATGAAACTACCAACACCGCTCTTCACAGAACTAGAAAAAGCAATTCTGAAATGTGTACACAACTAGAATATACGCAGAAGAGCAAAGCAACTCTGGAGAACAAGCGTGAAGCAGGAGCCATCTCAGTTTTGGGATTTCAAGCTGCATTACGGAGCCGCGGTGATAAATGCAGCACGGTGACAGCACCCAAGTAGATGCGTGGATCGACTAAACAGAGCAGAAGATGCAAAAGCAACCTCAGGCCACTGAGGCATCTAGTGTCTGTCAAAGGGGTGAAACACACATGGAAGAAAAGATAGGCAGTTTAACAAATGGTGTTGGGAAAACGAGTTATTCACATGGAATAACTCATCGTACATTAAAGTAAAATCAAAATGCATCAAAGACCAACACATTAAAACAGAAAAATATCTGCTGGAAGATAGCACTAGGTAAAACTCTTGAAGATGTAGGCATAGACAAGGACTTTCTAACCGGAACCCAAATAAAAAATAATACCAAGAATCAACAAGTGCGATTATATCAAATTAAAAAGTTTCTGCAAAGCAAGCAAAACCATCAACTGAGTAAACAGACAACCTACAGAATGGAAAAAAAAATTTATCGATTCTTCAGACAAAGGATTAACATATAGAATTAAATAACTCAAAAAGTTAGATACTAAAAAATACAAAGATCCAGCCAGTAAATGGTCAACTGAAATGAACATACCATGGTCCAGAGAAGTAGATAATAGGGAACAAAATGCATTTAGTAATATACAGGGTCTTTGACTCCAAAAAGAATGCAAATCAAAACACTTGTACCTTCTTCCAGACAAAAAGGCTATCAAGAACTCAAAAACCCGTTAGTGTTGGCAAACTGTGGGGAAATCAGAACACTTGTACACTGTTAGCAGGAGTGTAGACTACTACAACCACTGGGGAAATCAGGGTGAATATTTCTCAAAAATTCTACAATAAAAATTTCATGCGACTCAGCTATTTCCCTTCCAAGTATCTTCCCCGAAGAGTTCATTGCCATCATATTCCACATGCATATACGTGCATACCCTACACACAGCAGCGCGGCTCTGAGCACCTGTGTACCCACTGACGGATGAGTACTGAGGGGAAGCTTGTTATATCCACAGCGCAGCACTACGCAGTCAGAGCGAAGGTAAACTTGAGCCATTTGTCAGAAAATGGGTGTGTCTAGAGAACGTAATGCTAGGTAAAATAAGTCCGACAGAGAAAGTTAAGCATTTCATGTTTTCCCTTATACAAGAAACCCAAATATAACTAAAACGTAAAACAAAGCACAGATTATAGCAGCCAGGGAGGTGGCTCCTTTGTGGAGCGAGGAGGAGATGGTGGAATAACGAAGTCGCATTCCAAGCCAGCTCGGGTGTGAGGGAGGCCTCAGGGTCACCTCAAGTTTCTGTTTGTCCAGGCTTTTACAGCAAAAGAGAGGGTCTGGGACTGCAGCAGGGGGTGGACACGGGTGTCCCCTAACGTCATTGCCCATCCATCCCTGGCTTTGCTCTCCATGTTGACAACCAGCCCTTGACCACCTGGGGCCAATACTTGCATCTTATTTACAGAAGGATATAGAGATGTTACTTTCTATTAGTTTAGCAGGTGCGTGTTCATAGCGCACACTGATCCCTTGTGGGAGAGGGCGTATGTACATGACACATGGGAACTCCCTTTTACCCCTCCCCTCCTCTTTTGCCCATCTTTCCATCTCTTTGTCCCTTCCCTTCTGAAGAAGACCTAAACCCCGAGCTCCTGTTTTTATTTCAGTTTTTTCATATATATTTTTGGCCTTCTCGTAGTAGGGAAACTATGCCATATCTAAACACGAATGTCTGATTGGTTTCACCTACCCCTGTGGTCTGGAGATGCATCCATTTTCCTATAAAGGATTCAGATTTATACTCCTGAATGGCAGCGTAGTGCTCCACTGTGCATGCATAAAACGTTTTCTTTATCACCGATGAGCGTATAGGCTGCTTCCAATTTTAGCTATTACAAGCTGTGCTCCTGTAAATATAAGTATGGATGTATCTCTGTAATATGATATCTTCAACTCTTTCCGGAAGATACCTAGAAGGGCAACAGCTGGACATAATGGAGTTCCTGGGTATAGTTTCTGAGCAGTGTCCGTGCTGATTTCCACAGTGGTTGCACTTGTTACACTCCCACACACAGTAGAGAAGGGTTCCTTTGTCCCCACAGCCTCGCCACCCCCCACAGCCTCGCCACCACCTGGCGTTACTTCAGTTCTTTCTTGATAATGGCCGTCCTTTCTGGGGTAGGATGGAATCCCAGCACTGAATAATTTAAGAAGAATTGCAAATGGTTCTTCAAGTGTGTTGTGGAATTCACTCACTCAGCATTCAAGTTTAGGGCTGTTTCTAGAGGCCAGATTTTTAATTACTGCTTCAGTGTTTGTTTTCTATGACTTCTCATTTCAGTTTGGGTAGGTTGTATGTGTTCAGGAATTTATTCATTTCTCCCAAGATTTCAGTTTTTTATTTTTAGTGTATTGCTCGTAGGAATTTTTTACAGTTCTTTATATTTCTTTGTATCATTTAGATTGCCTCCTTTCATCTCTAATTTTATTTGAGTATTCACTCTTTTTCTTGGCTAGTCTAGGTAAATGTTTGTTAATTCTGTTTGTCTTTTTCAAAGACCTACCCTCCACCTTGACTGACCTTTCTTATATTTAGTTTCAATTTTTTTATTTCTGATTTCATCTTTATTATTTACTTACTCATAATTTTGGGGTGAACAGTCTTGCTTTCCTAGGGTTTGGGATTTAGATTACCTGAGATCTTCTCTTTTCTTTTTGATGTATATTTTTATTACTTGGAGACTTCCCTCTCAGTACTGTTCTTACTCTCAGGTTCTGATAGGTTTCATTTTCATTTGCTTCTAAAATTTTTGTTTTATTCATTTAATTACTAACTGGTTATGTAGGATCATAATATTCAGTTTCTATGCTTTTGTATACTTTTCTATTCTTCTTGTTCTTGATTAACAGTTTTATTCTACTGTGATCTAAAAAGGCACATGATACAGTTTCTACTAGTAAAACACATGCTGAGACGTGATCTGTGGCCTCGTAAAGGCCTATACTAGAGATTATTTGGCTCCTGGACAGTAATCCACGTGCTGGCTTGAAGAGCGAGTATTCTGTTGCTGTTGGATGAGATGTTCTTTAAATGTCTGTTAATTCTATTTGCACACAAGTAAGTTTGAACTCAGAGAGCTCTTTGTTCTTTTTCTGCCTGCATGATCTCAGATCAAGAAAAGCCAAGAAAAATGCGCTGTTGTAGCCTCTGTTGTTAAAGTCTACTGTTCTCTTTAGATATAACAATATTTATATTTAGGTGCTCTCACGGAAGGGAATATACATATTCTCACCTAGTGTGTAATACCCTGCCTGACTTTCTTTAGAGTTCACCTTAAAGTATGCTTGAACTGAGATGCGTACACCTACTCTCTCTGGCTTTTGGTTTGCATTTGGTGATACCTTTCTCCAGCCTGCACTTTCAGCCAGTGTGTGTCTGTGCCACGGGGGGGACTTTCTTGTAAGCAGCATATCACTGGCTTTTGGATTTTTAATTCATTCATTCTACGTTTCCTGATCCATGAATTAATTCATTTATATTCAAGGTTTATTGCGGACAGAAATGCATTTCCTCTTGGCATTTTGTTAATTATATTCTACTTATTTTGTGTATTTTTGTTTCCTTTCCTCTCTCTTAATCTTACTTACAAAAAGTAAGACTTACTGTTATTCTAACATTTGAATCTAAGGTTTGATTCTCATTTCTTTCTGTTTCATGTATCTATTCTCTTACTGCATTTTATACACTGATTTAATTTCAGGATGGCATTCATCACTTTCTGTTTCTAGGTGGATTTTCTTTATTCTTTTTTACTTGATGATGATGAATTCCCTCTATTTTTGCTTATCTGGAAAAGATATTCCTTTTCAGTTTGGAAAAATAACCTTGTTGGAGCTTTTAGTACTTCCAAAATTCTTATATTTTCCCCTTTCCTGCAAGATTTCTCCTAAGAAATTACTTGTATATTCAATGGGCATGCCTGTATATGTGACTTGACAGATTTTTCCTGCTGTTTTTAGGATTCACTTTGTCTTGTCCTTTTGGATTTTGAAATGGTATGCCTTCAGTGACATCTGTTTTGGTTAAATTTTGTTGAGTCCTTTGACCTTCCTGTCTCAGTGTCTATATCTCTTAAAAGATTTTGGAAGTTTTCATCCATTAGTTTATGAAATGTATTTTTGATGTCTTTCTTCTTTTCCTCACTTTCTGCAATTCCTATAATCAAATGTAACCCATAAGTCTTAAAGACTTTCCTCATTCTTTGAAATTTTTCTTCTCTCTCTCTCTCTCTCCTTGGATGAATTCAGAATATGTCATCAAGCCCGTTTAGAAATTCTTCCATTTGTTCTAGTCTGTATAGAAGCTGTCTTTAAGTTTTTTTCATTTCATTGACTGAGTTTTTAGCTCTAACATTTCTGATTGGTTTATTTTGCAGTTTCTATATCTTCAATGAGTTTCTCTTGATATTTTTGAAGGACTTTTTCTTATTTATATGTGTTGTTTCTCTGTATTCTATTACATGTAACCAAATTGCCTTAAGATCATTATTTTAAATTATTGTTTAGAATTTTTCTGTATTTCCTTTAAATTGGAACCTATTTCTGAAAAAATAATATTATTCTCCTTTGGGGTTTTTCTGATTTGTTCTCTGTGTCTTGTCATTACACTAATGTAAGGATGATGAATATCTGGTATAATGCTTGAAGTATCTTTTGTAGGAAAATTGTTTTTCATTTGGGTGAGACATAGATGATAGTCAAATTGGTACTTTGGGTATAGATATACAAGGGCTCAAAACCACAGACCTTGTGTGATTTCTTCCTCTTTGGTTGACGCCAACAGCATTTGTGAGTCCTAAATATTCTGGGCTGAAGCAGTTCATGTGAACATTTGTGCGTCTCTGCAATGGGCAGCAGCTTCCAAAGGTGTGCAAACTCGGGGTGCGCCGCAGAGTGAGACCCTGGTGGCACCGAGGCTTGTGGGAGAACTTCAGGAGCCGCCATGTTTTGGATGCAGACAGCACTGTGCCTGGGTCCCTCAGGTCAAGTGCAGGTGCTGGCAAGTGTTGTGGCTCCACCATCCGTGGCCCTCAAGCTACAACCGTAAACAATACCTTCCCAGGTATGCTTGTGAGGAACACAGGCGACGCGTGGGCTTTGCACGTCAGAGCCATGGCTCTGCAGCCATGGGGTGAAAGGAGCCTTCCTCAGGTCCCCCGGGGTGGGCATGGAGAATGCTGAGTTCTGTGCCAGCAGCAATTATGACTTGGTGTTCTTGCACACAAAGGGGACCTTACCTGGGTTCCACTGGGTGATTGCAGTGGGTCCTTACCGATCTGGTAGCTGCTGCTTTGAAACTGTGAAACCTGGATGGTGCCCTCTCTAGATCTCACAGGACAAATAATTCATGTAGTATCAGGACTCGTAGTATCAGTGTCTGTGGTCTAGAGTGTGTTAGCTATGGAGGAGACGCTACTGAAGTCTCCTGGGTGTTACAAAAGTAACATCTGGGCTTGCAGTTCTGGCATCCCCCTCCCTGGACGGGAAGGACACAGCGGAGATCTTCTACATTCCGAAGGTTGAGTACAGTTGGTTCTAGACTTGAGAGTTCAGTATCTGTGGTCTTAGAGTTGTAGAACAAAGTGAAAATGTCCCAGGTCATGCAGAGCAAGTCTGAGGGCACGAGTCTTGTGGCTTTGGTAGCTACAGTCCTGGAGAGTCCGGGAGTGGATAAGAACCTCTGCAGGTCCGCAGAAACAAGTGTGGGTGTTGCCAGGGCTTTACACCCTAGCACCCGCAGTTCCGAGGCTGTAGGTTGGGAAGGAGACTGTCTGTATTTTCTCGTGGTAGGTGCCACTGATGAGGGCTGAGAACCAGTGATGACCACCGTCCTGGGGTCATGAGACCTGGCTCTTTTCCTGAGCCCACTGGTCAGACGTGGGTAAATCTGCTACTGTGTGCCAGGAACTACCGTCGGAAGGCGGTGGGCCAGGGAGAGAGCCTCTAGTTCTCCTGGAAAGTATGCTTTGGGCTTGGTCGCATGGCCACAAGCTGTCACTTAGTAGCCTTCAGATGCAGGACACTGAGGGGGTACTCTGCCCAGGGACAGTACACATTTTCAAAAGTCATCCTGTTGTATATATTACTTGGGTGAATTTTATTGTTCGTAAAAACCTGGTAATTAGTACTCCAGATACAATTGAAAATTATGCTGACCTATTTGAATGCAGATATTCATTGGAATACTTTTATGTTAAAGATATCTGAATAAAACATGTCAGTAGGAAATTGCTTTAAGTTAACATAGCAATTCTCATAGTGGAGATGCAAAGAATGAGGATGTTCTTTCCTATCTGTGCATACAGGAAAAATTCCCACGAATAGAAGAAAACTATATAATATAAGGGAATGTTATGGGTCAGAATGTACAGGTACTTAGACATGCGTATATGTGCCTATGTGTTCACCGGAAAGCTCATGTTCTAACCTTCTGTTCTTGTTTCTCTTCCAGCTTTCCCCACTCCAGTTCATAGTTTTACTTCCTGCCTGGTTACTCATTGGTTTTGCTTTGTGGATGCTAAGAGCTGTTTGATTTTAAAGAGCTTACTGGTCACGGAACTATGAGGTTAGTGAACTTCAAGGTAGAGAAAATATCAAAATTTACATTCCGATGGCAGGTCACAGTGTAGGCATCACCATCAAACTTTTATGACTTTAACAAATCAATGTCTTGTTTTCAGAATCTTTTCATAACATTTTCTAGATACTGAGTTTAATGATTTATTTAGGTTCTCTCTACTTATCTAAGAGTTAGTCATATTCTTTGTCACTGAAAATATATTATTAGTGTCATATCTTAAATGCTTCTTACACTATGCAGTTCTTCAAGTTGGACAATCAGATGGCTGTTATACTTTGGGAAGGAGACTTCTGGATAAAAGGCTGAGTTTGTGTTTTGTTGTTTGTTGCTCTTTGCCCTTGAACAAGTTACTTAGGTCTCCTGGTTTCACTCACTTGTGAAGCACGGGAATTTTTATCTTGCCTCCTTACACTACAAGGGAGTTGTATATGTATATCCTCTCCACACACATGCACGCACATGTACAAATGTGTGTCCATACACACATTCACGCATGGGCATTTATTTTGTACATGATGTTTTCATGGTATAAAATAAATCAACTGAATTTTGTAACAGTAAGTCGGAGACTGAGTAATGGTTTTTCCATTATATGGAAGAATTGGTTTGCTCACCGCAGTAGTAATGCTTGTCCTGTGCACCACACCTGGGTGTGTGAAGCATCAAAAGCAACATGGAACACAGCAAATGTGAAAGCTGGAAGCTGTGACAATGTGTGGCCTCCCATGGGAGGCGCAGCACAGCCGCTGTCACCACGCGCCCTGTAGTACACATGTGGCATGAAGGCGTCGAGGCCCAGAGTGTGCACAGACTGTACTGTGAAGTTTGCTTCTCCCCAGTTTTCCCACTGTTGGTCCATTCAGCTCAGAGCGCTTTAAGTGACTGCACGTCCAGAATGAGGTGTTCTTCGTTCCGGTCTAGACGTGCGAGGGAAGCACGGCATCAGGCAACGGCAAAAGGGTGGATTTGCAGCAAAGCTGCAGTGCAGCAGCCATGTGGGGCCGGGGAGGCAGAATTTGTCAGAGAACAAAAAACCTAAGCAGCCCCTTGGCAGAGAGCGGCCGGAGAGTTGCAGAGGGAAAGACAGAGGTGACAGCTTAAGATTCAGGCTGCAAGGCGAGAGGAGGGAATCAGAGTCTGGGAAAATTAATGCATCCAGGTAAACTCGTATTTCTGTGAAACATTTTATGGAAATAGCAAACTCAAACAGGAGCTTGGAAATCAACATCACAAGAAAAATGGTTAGTACTAACATGAAGAAAATCATCTATTTAAAATGCAGCAGGATAAAAGGACTTCAGAATTATAATGAATGAAATTCTCTGAAAGATAATTGAGAATACTTTGTTCCTGATGCAACAATTCTGGTAGTTATACAGAAATAACTCCTTGAAAATCTTGCAAATAATAAAAACACAAGAAATAAAACTAAAATCTAGTGATATGGAGCAGAAAATATTCGTTTGAATTCCTCAGAGGGAAAACAGAACAATTAAGACAAGGCCACCTGTGCCCCACAGAGGTGTCCTCTTGCCTCTTGGGCTCCAATTTCCTGCCGGGCGCTGCCACCTTCTTCAACTCACTTCCGGCTCTGACTCCAGCCACCTTGCAGTCACACCATGGGTGGCTGGCCAAGGGCAGGGCATGGAACTCCCCTCAGAAACACTGGGATCTTAGCAGGTGAAGAACAGGGCTGTGCATGTGCAGTGTAGTATTATTCATCCACACAAGGAAGGAAACTGCCGTATGTAACAACAGGAGTGGACCTTGGGAACGTGAGTTGAAATAAGCCAGCAGCTAGTGCGCAAATACTGCTTGCACGTGTCCTTAAAACAGCTAAACTCACACAACCAAAGAGTGGAAGGACGGTTGCCAGGGGAAGGGGAGATGGAGAGTTACTACGCAATGCCCATAAATATCTGTTTAGCAGGATGAATATGCTTCCTGCTATGCAGCCCTGTGCTGATGGGTAGCAACATAATATTGTACAGTTAGAAATTAAGAAGACAGTAGATCTCACGGCAAGTTGACTTACTAAATAAATAAAATTTAAAAAAAATAAATCAATCCTGCTGTCTTCTTACCATTGCTTCTCCCAGCCCTTCTCCAACCACTCCCAGCTGCACCTAAGGGTCCTACTGGCCGGCAGAGCACCTGTGGACTCTGGGCAGGAAGCTCCTCCTGGGAGAGGAGAGCTTGGGAGACACAAAGCCAACACGTGATTTGATTTCTGAGATCCTGCTGCACCCTTGCTTCCCTGGCTTCCTGAGAGCACTGGCCTAGTTCTCTTCAGCCGAACGGCGAGTCAGCAAACAAGTAACATGTAGGAAGAAAGCAGTCGCCGAGCTTTGAGTTATCGTTGGCCACACAAAGATCTCTGCATCCCAACTCGGTGAGACAGGAAGGACAGATTTTACAAGCTTGGCCGTGGACAGGAGCACTCTCAGGTTCCACTGTGTGTACAGCACAACTGTGACCACAGTCAGGTTGGCCGGCTGACAAAGGTCTCGCTCTTCGCATTACACTTTTAACTTCCCTAGGTCCGAGTTTCGTTAGCCTGCAGATCTTCATCTCCAAATTACACCCCACGGTTCGCATTTCGATGAAGTCAGGGCTGATTTGTTCGCTGTCTACCTAACAGGGCTGGAGGCATAGATAATGTATTCTTGTAAGGCACCTCCTGGGAGAGTTGCTACAAAGGACAGTGTGGTGCAAATGTAAATCACCGGGATTACTAATGGCTGGGACTCAGACGATGTGAAGGGGGGCGTTATTCATGGAGATGGGTGTTATCAGCTCAGGACCAGAGGAGAGTCTGAAACTCTGAAAAGCTTACACGCTTTTCCTTGAACATACCTGTCGGCTGGACACTTAGATTGCAGCAATTAATGACAACTTGCACTAAGAACAGAGACATAAAACATTCTTTAACTTTTTTTTCTGTTGTAACATGGATTCTTGGTTCCTATTAAGCCTCGTGAGTGGCCTCCAGTAGACATTTTAAAATCTGTTCATGTCATGCTTTTTCAGTAATGCCCAATCTGCATCATGTTCTCTTCCCCTCTTTATGCCTAAACCAAACGTAGTAAGTGCCGTCTCAGAAGCGCACACCAGACTTCTTAGCCATCTGTTTTCCTAGGGCTTACTCAGTTCCACAGCATGAGATTTTTCTGCTTTTCTTATATTCTTTGCAGTTACAAATTTTAACAACCCTGTTAAGTCTCAATGTCTCCTAAATCTGAAAATTGATACTGACTGACGCAAAAGGTCTCAAATGTATGGATTGTTAATTATTTTACTCGTAGAAAACTGAAATGTCCTTTAGACTCCCAGGGAGCCACAGTCAGTCGTGTCCAGAAGCAACATTTTTAGCTTGCAGACGTTGTGTTCAATAAGGATGAAGGACGGAAGGAAGGAACTTACTGACAAACTGAAGTGTGATGGACTGAAACCGTGTAAGAGTCCCCACCCTAAACACAGCGCCGTAAACTGCTGCTGTGACTCCCAGCCCCGCCCGGGTGTATCTTCTGCTTTCCTGTGATGGTCAGTTCCTGCCTCCCCTTGAAAACTGGGATGCTTGTAAGTTCTCTGCTCCTGTCCCGGGCTCCACAGGCAAACCCCATGCTTCGCTCTTTCCATCCTCCTCTTCCAGAGCTTACCAAGTCAGCTTTGTTAGCAGACGCTGGTCTATCTCTGCAGGTAATGGTAGCGGCATAACCAGTCCAAGTGCTTTCTGTTACAAATGCTTCACTCCTCATTTAACATATGAACTGAGCATTTACTGTGACACAGAAGAGAGAGCAAGCCTTTCCCACATGAGGTAGACAGGGTTCTACTGAGAAGGCCCTCATGGTCCCTGTCCAGGGCACAGACAGCTTTCCTTGTCTGACAAACAAGAGAAGCCACCCGGTGAGACAGAACCAGGAAAACACCTCATACGAGCGAGAGTTCCCAGCATGAGCCTCTGCACGCCTGTGGACCTCGTGGACTACAGGGTACGAGCATCTGGAAAATCTCCCCTCTCTGATCTCCCTTCTCAAGAGTGTAGCACTGCACAAAGGAATACTTTGGAGGAGAAAGGATTGTGGCGTCAGAGCGACCCACACTGCTGAACGGAGGTATGTGTATCACAGAGAGGCGATCTCATGGTGAGACACGCTGAGAAGGCGGACCTGGGGCGCAGTTTTCCATCTGTGGACACCTCTGTGTTAAGAGCTTTCTGAGCTTTCTTTCACCAACCCTTCGGAAATTTGGGGTTCCGGTGTAACGAGGAGGGAGGACTCTGATGGTTGTATCTAAGGTTACCTGGGAGAAGGGAAATGGTGTGTGGAAAGCCGAGCGCATTCACTGGAAGCGAAGCATCAACTTGGTGTTCTTCTCCACGCATCGCTCTCTTCAGTCTGACTCTACCTCCGTGGATCTTTGCTGTTGCACTTTTTCATAGCAATGTTTTTCTTTTTTTTTTTTAAGAAACTATCCTATTTTGTACCTGTATTTGGTCTTCTTTGACTTTAGATTTTTAAACTTTTGATGTTGAGGTAACTATATTTGCAAAGGAACTGAAAATCATGGTAACCCCATTTCCTCCCCAGTTGTCCCCAGTGTGAACATCTCATGTCCCAACGTTCTGCAGTTACTAAGGCTACAATACGAAGATGTGCCCAGTGCTGTTAACCATACTCCTCAGTGTTCCACCAGCGCCCCTCACGTGCCGCGTGGTCCCGTGTGTGACACGTGTCTTCACTGGCAGGCTGCTGTAGCAGCGCTGCACACGGGGCCCTTAGACGGCAGAAACGTGTCTTCTCGTGGCTTTGCAGGCAGAAGTTCGAATCCCGGGGGCACCAGCGTCTTAGCGTGCAGGTCCTCGCTGTGGCCGGTGGGTGGCTGTCCCCTCCCAGTGTCTCTGAGCACCTTCCCTCTGCACACAGCCGAATGCTGACTCCTGTTCCCAGAGGGACCCCAGGCATGGCAGAGGAAGCTCCCGCCTAGGGATTCATTTCACTTCAACGGCTCCTTTAAAGACCTGGGCTTCAGACAGCCGCGTTTTGGAAGGCTGGGGCTTGGGCCTCAGCATGTGGCATGAATGGGGGTGCACTGCAACCCTGGGCACCGTTTCCCTTCATCCTCAAGTCCTCGGTCCCCTCTGTCGATGACTGTTTCTTAATTTTTCTTGTCTTGTTTCTATGACCCTGAGGCTCTTGAGGGGGACAGGCCAGGGATTATACCGGAGATGTCTCAATCTATGCATGGTTTATATTTTCCTGGATCGCTCTGAGGTGTCAGGTTCTGGAGAGTAACGTGGAGGTGAAGCACTGTCTTGTCACGTCACTGTGGCCGTGGGGTTCACCTGACCATGACGCTAAACACGCTCCCTGGATTGAAGTGGCTCCTCTTGGGTTCTCCATTATTAATGACTATTCTCACCTTTCTTTAATCTGTTCATTAAAATGAGTCGCTGAGTCCAGGCCACAGTCAAGAGAAGAGAACTAATTAGGCCCCACTTTCCGGAGGGAGGCACGAGGTATGTCAAAGCATATGTGAGCTAATATTAAAACAACCGTAGTGATTAATCAATACTAATGGGGACAGATTTTAAAACTACGCGACTATTCTGTTTTGGCACCTTTCATCCTTATTTATACTTTTGATGCTAGTTATTGGCAGCATCTTGAAGGATGATAAAATAATGCCCACAAGATCATCGGTGATTATCAATGAGGTGGGCCTCGCTGTATGCCTGCAGACCCCGAGAGTCAGTGTCAGCTATCGTCTGTGGGGTTATCAGCTCGGAACCTCGCAGCCTGCCAACCCCTGCCCACGTCCGCAAGCCCCCTCCTTACGTAACGCTCAGGCATCTTCTAGGAAGTGCGCTCCCTCGGCCAGGTCCTGTGTTTGTGGCTCACAAGACGGCGCCTACAGGGAGGCAAGGACTGATACCCCGTGTCTCTGTTGGCTCCACTCGGGGGCTCTAAGTGAACCTCTCATGGGAGACAGAGGCAGGAGCCCGGAGCACTGACCGTGCTAAGAGCAGAATGGTACGTGGGCTGTGAGAGGAGCGCGCTGCTTCCCACAGTCCAGAGCCGCACGGGACACAGCAGCGCTCGGGCACTGTCGTCACCGTTGGAAGTCCTGGTTTCACTAGCTCTGCTCTTTAAGGGACTGCTTATTCTTCCCTTCTTAGTCTTCGGTTTCCTCTTAGAGGATGTTAAAGCACAGGGACGAGTGTAAGCTCCCAGGGACTTTAGCCTGGAGATGACTGGAATGTACTTTTCCGGAGATCACTCTCTTCAAAGACGCGTCCCTAACACGCCAGCTGCACATCACCAGGTGTCTGGTCCGGTGGGCATCCCGGCGAAGGAATGCTGCAGGCGGCCTTGATGGCAGCGCCCGGAGCTCTGTCACAGCACGCTGAAATCCCCGCTGCAGGCAGTGTTACGTGGGATACCGAGTGTCCTTGGGTGGCCGGACACCTTCTGTGAGCGGGCCAGGAAACAGTGACGCATCTCAGGGTCTCGCTTGCTCTCTCTGTACCCTAGACAATTAAACGCTTTCCATCAGGGATTTTATAAACTGCAACCTCTTTTGCACTCACATATTCATTTATTACAGAAATGTGTGTTAAGTGTCAGTTGTGCCAGCAATCATTTAGAAACGAAGACATAATCATGAAAAGTTACATGTGACCTCTGTTCTCTGAAGAGGAAGAATGAGTTCCCAGGACCTTATATTTCCACTCTGGACCTGGTTTATATTCTTATTCTTAGGTGATGCATCTCCAGGTAATGATCATTTCAATAAATTTGAATATGCTAATTTTCTCTTCAAAGTCACCTTATTTTCGACATACTGGGGATGCTTCCATTTAGCCTGTCTGTATTCTGCTTGAAAGGATCACGAATAATTTGTTAGAGATAGTCAAGGTCAGATTGAGGTTGCAGGGGGCCTAAAGCTCACGCAACTTGAAGCAATTCTTTAAAGAAAGAATGCGAAATTAGGTATTAAATAGAATATTTACTCAGAATAAGGAGAGGGAAAACCACACTTTTATTGGTGTCTTACATACATGCAGGCACATTCTATATGAGATTTCTGTGGACAGTTTGTCAGAAATCCTTACATAAAAATGCAGCCTGAATTCTTCCCCCAGTACCCTATGCCTCTTGGAACTGGCAGCCTTTCTGGGAGCCCCATTCATTTGAGGGGCTTTGTCTTTTAAGGCTGGGCACCTTTGTGTTAGAGCTGCCTGCCACTGAATTTGAGGGGCAGATCTCCTGGGGAAGGAGGGATGATTAGAAGGGAGATAAGATTCCCTTGGACCTGAGAAAGAGTGAGCAGCCCCAGCTGCATGGAAGACAAATGAGGGTGACACCTTGGGGGTGCAGACCTGGAACCCCTGCGCTGGGGAGGCTGAGCAGGAGGATCCCAGGTGCGCCCAGCCTAGGTGCCTTAGGGATCTGGTGATACGCTGTTGCAAAGTGAGCAAGCAGGTGTTTTATAACAGCTGT
Source organism: Dolichotis patagonum (assembly GCA_004027295.1). Classification (NCBI taxonomy): domain Eukaryota; kingdom Metazoa; phylum Chordata; class Mammalia; order Rodentia; family Caviidae; genus Dolichotis; species Dolichotis patagonum. The sequence goes on from PVJX010001697.1 coordinate 82,735, forward strand.
GTGGGGGAGCCGGGGGTGCCCTCAGTGCAAAGGCCTTAGGGTTAATTCCTAATGCCACTCACAAGAAAGGGGAAAGGGTGTGGACTTGCGGGGCCCACAGAGCCTGGGACACAGGAATGGGGGAAGGACAGTGTGTGTAGGAGGAAAGTGTCAAAAGGAAAACACCTTGGGAGTGTGCCGAAGAGACCGGGACCAAGGAGAAGGAAAACTCAGGATGCCCCGTGTGCCTGGCCAGCGCTGCCGCAACCTCGGGGCCTTGCACTTGAGGGCCGGACCTGGGCAGGTCTGCATGGCCAGCAGTCAGCTGAGGCGGACATGGCAGCGGAGTGCTTGGTTTTAGCAGGACTCACACGTAAAGGATTCGCTTTTGCTATCAGAGAGGTCAGAGACGTTTTGAGAACCATTCTAGAAAGGTAACAGAAAGCCGTGCGGCTCCCACTTGCTGCATTTGGGTGTTGCCTGCCGGTCAGGTAGTCAGGGACGCAGACCTTGTTCTGCTAAAACCCTCCAGGAAAATCTGCCTCTTCGCACCAGGAGGAGGCCACATCCTCCTGCTGCTGAGAAACAATGTTTTTCAGCCCAACTCAAGTAGTATCCTTTAGAATCAGTACATTGTTTCCAAATGTCCTGGGAGAGAAAAGCACAACTTCAATATTGACTGTCCAATTTGGTCTTTCAGGAAAGTAAATCATTCCTATGGAATGTGAGTGCTTTATTGTCTCGGGAAGGAACATACGTTCTCTTTGGGCACAAACAGCGAAACATCCACGGGAGGAACGCGTACCGCATACTGAGGAAGGAAAGTTTCAGGGTTTGAAGGGACAGCGTTCTGTAATACAGGGAAGAAAACTCTGAAATCTGAGCAGAGTCAGAAAAGGTGACAGGAAGTGACACAGGAAAATGACTGTAGGGTGAAGGACGTACGCAGATTCCTACAAAGGCCAGGCCCTCGAGAACATTCTGGGGGCGGCAGCAGGCTGGTCTTTTATTTACAATCATAGCTAACGTTAAATGGGAACATCTTTGCTCATCTGCCACCCTCACCTTGTAAGAGCGAACCACACTCCACAATCTGGTGACACAAAGGTGCCATGTGCAGGTGGCCTGGGCGGAGCGCTCCTCATACACGAGGCAGGGCTCAAGCTCAGCAGAAAGTGACCAAGTGGACGAGGGCTGGACTCACTCACTCGGAGGAATTATTCCCGCTTTTCCATCAGATCTTCAGAGGAGTTGGGGGGAGTCTGTTCTTCCTGAAGTATGAAGTACTGGAGTAGAGCGAGGGATGGTCCCAGGAGGCTCAGGAGTAAAGGGATTCTCCAAGCTGCAGAGAGCTCGGTTTCCCGTAGTAGAAGAGTTACGTGTGCGGAGAAAATCGTATCTGTGTGATTCCCAGAATTTTAACTCTACACTGAGCGCTTAGGTAAGACAAGTTCTGCTCTAGCATCTGATGAAGTTGATTTGCTGGATTAATGCAGTAACACTCAGGGTTCCCCCTTCCCCATGTGCATTTAAGGAAAAGATGCATAAAAAATGTGTTTGCTTTTCAATCACTCTTTCGAATTATTCTTAGCAGCCACTCCCATTTGATTCCACAGCGTCAAGGTTGGATTACACAAAAATATCAGGGGATGGATACAGTCACTACTACTTGATTAAGAGTATCTTCATGAATATTACGAGTGTTTACATTATTTCAGATAGATGTCAGCATACTGAATTTGAAAGGACATCATGTTTATATGTATTTCTGTATCTAATAATATTTAGGAGAAGAAAAATAGGAAAATAATAGTCTTCCTTTCTGTCCTCTCTGACACTGATCAGCTCTATAATCTATCGCAATCATGAATGACTTCTGAGCCCTGATTTTATATCTGTGTAGTGGCTGTGATGACATCCTCCTCCCAGAGCTGTCACAAATACTTAATGTGTGTGTATTAACTATCGCAATATTATAAAATACAAGACATTTTAAAATACATATTTTATTTTTGAATACTTTACTTAAAACCAAAGTAACCAAGCCTGGCCCCTTACTGTCTCTTGTGAAGGACAAAGGACAGTCCCTCAGCTGCAGATCTCCAGTGCTTGCCCTCCCTTGTTTGGATTCCATGTGGAACCCACTGTGGAAAGAAGCCATGACGTCATGGGAAAGGCCAGCTCTGTTCCTGTGATGTCACCGTGGCTTCCTGCCCCAGGAAACCTGTGCAGTGTCAGCTGGCATCTTCCCCTGGGAGCTCCAAGGTCCTCTCTGCTGGCCCTGAGTGAAGCCCTGGACCCAGGCAGAGGCTCTGAGGTGAAGCTTCCAGAAGGTCTAGGAAGCCCCTGTCTCCTCTGGGGTGCTCTGCATCCCCACCACCTAGTGTGGTCCTCACAAAATCCTGCCTCAGCCCTTCAGGGCCAGAGTTCTTATAGTTCCGCAGAGGAACAGGACAGCCTGGGGAGAAACCAAAAATATCTCATGCTCCTTGGTCAGAGAATTTTTATATTTTGTGATTATATTTATATAATTATATAGTTATAGTATACATAATTAAAATACAATTCTATTTTTATGAGGAGTTTATGGCAACTTCTCCAAAAGTGACACACATTAATTAATGAATAATTTAGCCACTACTTTCAGGACTGTTATAAAGTAGGTATTTAATAAAATTTTAGTAGCTTTTTCTTTCTGACCCTTGTGCACAAAGTATGTCTGGACCACTTCTGCCTTCTGGGAGAACGGTCTAATGAAGAGATGCTTCAGGAAATAAAAAGGCTCCCTGCATAACTATCAGCCAAACAAGTCTGTAGCCCCCGCAGCGGGCCTCACAGCAATGATTAGTGCGGTACCCCAAAAACCAGACGACGTCCACAAGGGGGGATTGAAAATAGCGCTTTTTATTTTAGCTGGCACCAGCGACAGAAATGCAGAAGAATCTGCAGAACTGCGCAATTAGGTTACATTGGTAAGGAGTTTATAAAGGAAAAAACCGCAAAGTATGAGTGGGGAGGGGTAAGGGTGTAGGGGCTCTGTTTGTTCTCTTACTAGGTTTTTAGGACAAACCTTAATAGGGGCAGCTGGATTTACAGGAACTTATAATTGGTGATGAGCTGATAACAGGAAACTTTACAGCTCGTGGTTAATTTACGGGTATTTTATAGAGCACAAAGGCTACAACTGAAAAGCCTGGCAGTGGGCCAATTCCTGGAAATTTATAGAGTACAAAGGTCACAGCTGCACAGGATAGGGAGTCTGACCAGGCATCTGGAATTTTAGGAGGAATAAAGGTTGGAATCTAGGACAAAAGCCACGGCCGCATACAGAACAGAATGACCATGCTCAGGTTAGAGTACAACAATTAGCACAGTCCTTGAAGGTGGTACTTCACTAAAAAGAAAAATTCCACTTGGGTTTACCACCCATTCAAACACGGGTGTAATTATCCTGTTCCAGAATCCACTTAGTGTAAATACTCAGTGGAGAGTACTGACTTCCCAGGGATCCTCTGGAATTCTCAGGTCGTTGACATGTTAGAATTGGAAACCAGGAAGTGAATCAGGTCAGACTCATGACGGAGAAGACTTTACTGCGAACCCTCACTTGCCTGAGATTCCTGAGCCTGTTTCCTTAGGTTTCCTGGTGGATACCAGGTGTTCCGGTTTTCTGTTTTTAATCAATGTTCTGTACTCAGCTTACTCTGCAAAAACACTACCACAGAGTATGAAAGATGGTGGGATGCGGAGAAGAGCAAATTCTCACTAATATGAAAGCACCAACTAGGAGGGGAGTCCTCCCAGACAGAAGGCCCAGAACCCACAGCAGACCCGGAACCCACGGCAGGCCCAGAACCCACGGCAGACCCGGAACCCACAGCAGACCCAGAACCCACAGCAGGCCCGGAACCCATGGCAGGCCCGGACCCGGAACCCACAGCAGGCCCAGAACCCACGGCAGGCCCAGAACCCACAGCAGACCCGGAACCCACAGCAGGCCCGCAACCCACAGCAGACCCGGAACCCACAGCAGGTCCGGAAACCACGGCAGGCCCGGAACCCACGGCAGGCCCGGAACCCACGGCAGGCCCGCAACCCACGGCAGACCCGGAACCCACGGCAGGCCCACAACCCACGGCAGGCCCGCAACCCACGGCAGGCCGGGAACCCACGGCAGGCCCGGAACCCACGGCAGGCCTGGAACCCACAGCAGGCAGGACAGGACAGGGGAGGTGTCCTGCCCCTTCTTCCCCCAGCGCCCCTCGCCACCACGGTGTCTCCCCCCAGCCAGCACTCTGTATGAGGAGTCCTCTCCTGTGCACCTCAAGCCTCCACCCACTGCCCTGGCCGGGAATGTGGGAACTGTCTCCAGACAGAGAGGAGGCAGGAAGCGGAAAGATGGCGACTGGGAAGCACCAAGGCGACTTCCTGCCAGCCCTGCATGCTTTGGAACAGAGGAAGCTGACCAAGCGGAAGAAGCTGGCTTGCAACAGTGCTGAGCTCAGTCTTCCTGAGGCCCGCGAGGGTTTGGGAGTCACCCCGGCGGAGTTACAGTGAACTCTTTTCATTATGTCATTTCATTTCATTTACTTATTTTGGTACTGGGAATCGATATACAGAGTTCTTAGTTCCTCCAACTAGTTAAGTGTCTGTTAATCCAAAGACAAGAGAACCCTCTCTGCTGCTTCCAGGGTTTTAGATGACAGATCAAACGGCATGTCCTCTCACTCCTGGTTCTCCTCATTCTGTAGCCTGTTTTTTCTAGTTGGCTTCCATTTAATGTTTCCAAATGCTCTAGCATTTCATTGTTCATGTGCGTACATGTACCATCTGCTCTGAGAACACAGCCCCCGTGACTTCCAGGAGCTGCTTACCGGGAGACTGGCGCCCCGTTCAGCCTTGCTTGCATACATCCTTAATGTAGGCATCAGCAGAAGCGACTCTGATGTCCCCCTCAGCCACGGCCCGCCTGCCTCACCCCAGAGGATCTCCTGTGACCTCTCTGTGACTTAGGACAATGGGGTCAGTGGGCCCTGAGGTTTAATCTCAACATAAATGAAACGATTCTGCAATTAAAATGACTTAATTTTCCTAGGACTAACCTAAGTAACACCAATTTATGAGTCCGGTACCCTCTGGTGCCCAGTAAGGCTGGTAGAGGGGCCTGTGAGATTCTCAGCTGGTAACTGCTCTGTTTTCCCTCAGCCTGCCAAGTCCTCCTGGCGTTTCTTCCCACCCTAAACAACTTCATGGCCCAAGTAGTTGTCATAACCCATATGCTTAACTCTTTGTGCAGTCCAGTCCCTCTGTCTCAATATTCAGTGGAAATTGGTAAAATTTTCCGCCCTGTCTTCTTCCTTTTTCTTTTCCTCCTGCAGGAGATGCAGCCGGTCCATTCCCAGTCTCCCCACAGAGCCTGGTCTGCAGAACTGCCTTAAATCCCATTTATTTGATCTGTGCATCCCATCATCCCTCTCAGTTTCTGGATGGAATGTTTATTACATCCCTTCGGTCTCGTCCCAGGCTGCCAGCTTCCTTTCAGCCAACCTGTGCATCTGAGTCACAAAGAATGTAACCAGACCCCCACACCTGCTGACAGAGGCCGTCCACGTTTACATCCATCCTCTCCCCTCCGCCAAGCCCCTGCCTCCTCTCCTCTGAGTGAGCCTGTCCTCTCCCGCTCCCTGTGACTTTGCCAGATCAGCCTCCTTGATTTTCCTTATCGGTCAGCCTTATCTCTTCCCCTAGGCTGCCTCTCAACTGCTAAAAACACTGAGATAACGCTTATCTAAATAAAAGCTAAATGACTTAGAAGACTTCAGTAAAAGTTACCTCCCCTCCAAAAGTGATTTAACTTATAATGGAGGGTTTTGTGTTGTTGCTTTGTGTGTGTGTGTGTGTGTGTGTGTGTGTGTGTTTTAAAGAAAACCACCGAATAAGAAGCAAGACAATAAGAGTTTTATTCAGTCCAAAGAGAGAAGAGAGAGATGTAAGGTGTCTGCTTCCTGGAGGGCAGCACACAGACCCAGACAGTGTTGGGCGGTGTGTGGGTTATTCCTGCTTTAACACTGAAATGCAAGGCTGACGTCCAAAATGCAAATCGAGAGCTTGCCTCATGCGAGGTTTCCTGGCACCAGCATAGCTATTCCCATGAGCCAGTGAGAGTTCTGAGACTTTCAGTCCCAGATCCAAAAAAGCAGGGCCCCTGGGAACTGCTCAAAGAAAACCACGCACGATTAAGACTCTGAGCTTATGCAAAGAACACTAGACAGCAATGATTTCAAGCAAGTAATTGTCCACCCCAGCTCTCATCAACGAAAATAATGACTTGACTTGAGATTAAATTCCCAAATACCAGAAGAGTGGTGGCTTTTCAAAGATTAAGATCAATTTACAAGGCAGAAATATGGACAAGGTCAAATTTTGAGTTAATATTAAATGCTATTCGTTCACAGGGAAATCTCATAATCTCACCTTCTCTTTATACAATTTAATGCTCTCTGTACCCTGAATACAACCTCAGACACCTCCCAGGGCCAACATGTAGTGAGTTTCTGCCCTGACCGTGAACCTCTGCTAACACATCTGGGTTCTGTCCTCCCTCCCGAAAGCAGGTGGTACTGACTCCTCTCATTTTGGTTTTTCATAAGACGGGAACAGAAAACTCGTACCTGCCTCACAGGGCTGTGAGTGGGAGAATCCAGCCCGAGTATCCACCCAACGTTTTTATTTTCCCAAGAACGTGACTGGATTGCACTCTTAGCCCCTCCTTCTCTGTACGGTGGTCCCCTGTTTCCTCCGCCTCCCCCCGCCCTACTGCTGTTTGTCGTTCATCTCCATCCATTGATCAGTAGGGTTTTACAGTGAAGATTTCAGGGTCAGATGGTTTTTTCCACGTTTAACTCCGTTCGAAATCTAACTCTCACCCTCTTTACGTAACACCGACAGGATCTTAGCTTAAACTCGACTTTCACTTAGTCCTCTTTAATCACTTCCTGGCTTTTGGGAATTATCGGTGTGAAGTCTCACAATAAATCACTGTTGATGTTTTTCTTGACAAACCATTTTTCTCAGTCTCCCTGTTTCTGTAAAGTGATACTTCATTCAAGATTAGTAAAGTCAGGAGCCAAGGATTTCTTCAGTTTTCCTTTCTTGTCTTCATTTCATATCAGTCGGCTACAATGTCTCATTAACTTTGTCTTCATAATGTATTTTTGACTGTCTGTTTCTCCAATGAATTACACATGTCTCAGGTATATGAGGTGTGATAAAAATCTACAGTGAATGTCTAATCTTTTATAAGAAGAATTATTACAGGGACACACAGTGCCATCACCCCCCTTCAAATTCCCCTACCCACACACCCACTCAGCCCCCCATTCCTGCCATGTCCCGGAGACCTTCTGGAACTCTCTTTCCTGCGTGTCTGTAGTTGTGCTGTTGTGGCCACCTTGATATTCTGACCTGGTTCAAAATCTGTATATTTCATAGTCCTTTAGACCTTAGAGAGCAGGCTGAAGTCATGGGGTGCCAGACTCAGGGACGGCCGACGGGGACCCCTTCGAGCTCAGGAGCCGCCATCTGCCGGGCGGCCCTGGCCAGAGTGTCCACTCTTCGCAGCATGGTGACACCAGGGCAGTCGGCAAGGTCAGTCTCCTCCAGCCTCCTCCACTCTACCCTTCCTACGAGAGCCTGGGTAGTTTCCCTGGGGTGCGGGTGGGGCAGCACACATCTGCTGCCCTTTCTCAGCTTAGACCTTCTGGGTCTTTTGTCCACTCTTGGCCTCACCCTTGCTGCTGAGCACCGCCGTGACCTAAGTGCTGCCTCTCCTTGGCCTCGCTTGCCGACTCTCTGAGCCTCCCTGGGTCCTCGCCCTCTTCCCCCAGTGCTGAAGATGCCTCCCAAGGGCGTGAGGGTGTTTGCACTCCCTGGAACACTCCCCCGGCGGGTCGCCGGAGCCCACACTGGTGCAAATCCATCCCGAAGACATTTTCTGACCATCTCACCACGTGGAGGTGCTGCCAGCCTGCTCTTACTGCCACCTGCAGACACCTTCCGTGGCCCCTGCTGCCCCCCACACGCCACAGGCATACTGACCACGCATTCCTTCCATCAGCTCAGAAACCGACCTGTAAGCAGAGCAAGGTGGGACCATTTCCTTTTTATTAAGGATAGGTTATCAAATTGCAAATGAATAAACTTGCTCAGTTTCAAGGTCATGGTGACATTTCTGTGAAACATTGTTTTGAATAATAAAAGAATGGTTCAATTTTGCTCCTAATACTATCTTCACTCCTCGTGTCACTAAATATCCGTTACCTTACATAAATGGGTACCACATCAGAGTTAGGCTGCTAGAGAGGCCTCATGAAGTCCTGCCAGGAGATTACAGAATTAAAATCACACTTTGAATAATTAATTATAAAGGACAAATTCCAATTTTAAAAACTGATCTGTATCATATGGAGCAAAAATATATGAAATGCCTTGAGTTTTCCCCTGAAATGTAACATTTGAGAACACTTTGAACTGGATGCATGCAGGCACCATGTCATTCTCAAAAACAGTGATTTTTGGAGAATGAAAGTCACATCTGAGTTCTCCCAAGATCATACATGTTTAAGCACCAGATTTTAAGAGGCGGAAGGGACTTTAATGCTACCACAATAAACAGACTTCGCCTGGCCAAAGGGCGTGGATGCAGACTTCAGCTCTGCTCAGGGGTACAGTAAAAATTCACGGCAGTTTAAGAATGACAGAAGTCCACGGACCGGCTGACTACACCGTAGGATTTTGAAGAATTGTCTGAAGCATCTCAAATCCATTCTCAGTTACTAGACTGTTAAGAGGACCCAGCAATTCAGCTTGCCGGAGGACGACAGTTTTCACAGATGGTTTGATCCTGAGCATTATCTGCCGAGTATTAAATAAGGGCGAAAGGAAGAGTCAGCTTGCAGAGTTGGAAAGTGACGGAGAAGAGTGCCGGCGTTGCCCCTGGGTGTGAGGGAAATGAGAGGGACATTCTTCCAGCAACGTGGTGCTGCTTGAGCAGTTATGTTTAATTTCTGGAAAATGGGAGCCTGTGGGCATGGGGAGAATAACATAATACTGTCCTTCTGTAACCTCCTCCACTGCAAGCATTGGAACGCAGGGGGCGGAACGGATGGACCAGTTAATCAAACCAAAGAGGCATCTAAAGGCTACAAGGCAAAGCCCTTCGGAGAAAACACTGTAAAACAAAACACTAATTGGGGCTGCAAGGGCTAGGAAACAAGCCATCACTTCTACGGGAGTGTTGAAACTGGTTTCCCAAATCGAAGTGTCATTGAAAATTACATGTAATTCCTAAATGTAAAAGTAACACATATCCAGTATAAAAAGTATGTTGAAAATTATAAAAAATTCTCAACATTTTACTGTAGAGAATTAATCCTTATAATATTTCAGTGTTTCCTTCCAGTAGTTTATACTGGCAATATTTTCTAAAGCAGTCAATTTTATTTTAAAGGATACTATTTAGTAATTCAGTACTGGTGTATCTTACTGCTGTATCATACTATTAAAAAGTGTTTATTTTTAGTTGAGTTTTTGTGTATCTTCCTTTTGCTCTTAGTAGGTTTGTGTTCTTCAAGCACATGTAGGGAAAAAATGGAAAGGAACACAGGTTTATTCTTGTGTTAAATATACTGGGCACCACAGCTAACCCTATTCCAATTCTGCAGTATTTCATAGAGTTTCATCTTTGTATAAGACATAATGATTATTTGACTTTTTTCTACTGTGCATAAGGCTGCAGGAAGTATCCTTACCTATAAATCACAGATTCTGAGACGCTCTAACCCTCAGAAGCCGTCTTCGTCTGCACACAGGCAGCTGTTCTGTTGTACTGTGTGTGCAGTTTCCCTGCCCATGCCCTGTGGCCTTGATTTCCTTATTTGACCCTCCTTCAGGTAACGAATTTTATGTTTGTTCATTTTGCCCAGCTCCTGGAACAGCACTCAGCACATACCACGGAAGCAATCAATGCTCGCTGAAATAACTAGTTCATATCTGATTGTTTGTTGCTTCACACACCGGAGGGCAGGGTTGGACCTGGAGCCACTCACTTGCTGTGCAATCAGTGTCCCTCTTAGCTGCATCCTCGGCCTGGTTTGCTCACTGTCATTTATTTATTGATTTAGGTCCCGGGAATTGGACTCAACAGGACCTTGCACTTGCCACGCAGGCTCTGTGCCACCGAACTAAAAACCCCAGCCCCCATTTTGTTACTTTTAAGAGCTTTTTTCTTAGAGCTCTTTAAGATAGAAAACTTTCATCATATATTTGTAAACGTTACTCTCATTTCATGATTTATGTTAAACCCTTATAAATACCAATTTCCAAAGTTAATTCCTGTCTGTCTAATGCATTTGTGATTTTTCTCTTTTCTCTCATTCCTGGGAGGTTTTTGTCCAACTATATTCCTTCTAGGTCTTTCTTGGTTTTATTTATTTTATTTTCTGTAGCTCTTCAGCTCATTGTTATTTTATCACAGTGCACAGTATGACATAGGGAATTCCATTCCCTTGAGTGGTTAACGCCCCAGCAACAGAGAAGATGGGTTTCATTTAATACTGTTAGTTTCTATTATTACTTTTATTTATCAGCGTATTTCTGGACTTTTGTATTACTTTTTTCATACTTGCATCAGCACACTTAAATTTACAAAGAGAAGTGCAGCATCTTTGATTATACTCCAAACTGTTCTCTTTGCATAAAATTTTATTTTATTTTGGTACCGGGGATCCAACTCATGACCTTGTGCTTGCCAGGCAGGCACTTATGCCCCTGAGATAAATCCCCAGCACTATAATTTTATTTTTCAAAGTAATTATGTTTCTCCTCACCTGTGTCTTCTCCAAAATTCTCTCAGTATGGTTTTATTCAATGGCATTATTTTTATGAATGAAACCAGGAACTCCTGCCAAGTGTAAAAATGCAGTTTTTTTTTATTAAGAGAAAACTGTATTTTCATTTATTTAAGTCCTCAATAATATTCATTATTTGACAGTTTCCCGAGCTTTATTTCAGTGTGATGTGAATATCACAAATTGAGCCTCAGCTTATAATTGCTAGCCATGTATTATTGATCGGCGTATCACTGAAATCACTTCTTGCATCATTGTGCTGACTTTAAAGTTTGCTCTGCGTCGCTCTGAGCCCACCGTGGTGACATTTATATGTGCTGTCTCCTTCCCTTTTCACTGCTGTCACGCACTCATCTACCTCCATAGTGTGAAGCAGAGAAAGCACCCTTGCTCTTTGTTTGAATGGAAACTAACACAGTGTGTAAGTGCTCTGCTTTCGGCTCACTGTTGCTAAGTAGTAGATTTTCCCTCCTCGTTAACTGAATGCTTTATCGAGAAACGGAATGGCGTCTGGTGTTTACTAAGCATGAAGGTAAATCATATTACCAATGCACCAATAATAAAATGTCTCAAATGCTGAAATACATCCTGTACTGTCATGTGATTTCTTATGTTAATAGTAAATCCATTCGAAGTGTCCCATGCAGATTTAGAGCATTTTTATTTACAATGACACTGCACAAAAGCACCTTTTCTCAGCAGCTTCGCTCCAGTGAGGTACTAAATGTCCTGCAGGAATATAAAAAGGTTTTGTGATCCCAGTATTTACGCGGAATAGATCTGGATGTCTAACAAGAGGAAGCCACTGACTTCTCTCTTCTTTGGTCAAACTCTTTCCACTTCTTGGCTTGGTACCCAATACCACAGTTAGAGCCCGCTTGAGACTAAGAGAAAACTGAGCAGGTAGAAAGCGTTTGAAAGCACAGCCGCGCTTTCCTCGCCAGCCCTGTTCTGGAGCTGCAGAAACTCTGCCTGGGGTCTGGCAGCACGGCTCACCTGTCTACTGACACCTCAGAGCTGATCGCTCTTCCAGCAGCCAGGATGCACCCTCTCCTCCTCCCTGCCCACCTCACGCGCTTGTAAGGGTCACACTGCTCCTCCAGACGTCCTTGCCGAAGGCCCCAAAGGGGACTGGCTGCACCCGGACCCTGAGGCTGCGAGCGCACAGTCCTCATGTCTCTGTCTCTTCCATCTTCCAGTTGTCACCTGCCCTTTGGTGTTTGACCCCAGCTCGAACTTCAAGTGCACCGATGCCAGGGGATCTACTACAGATGCTGCAAACACCCTCGTGCTTGACTGCAGTGGGAGGACACCAGCCCTTCCTCATCTAAGACCCTCCTCATCTGAGGAGGTGGAACACAAGATCCTAGCCAATTTCTCCAAAGGAGCTCTTCTTTCAAAGGTCACATTTTTTGTTTGTTTTTGGTACCGGGGATCAACTCAGGGCCTTGTGCTTGCCAAGCAGGTGCTTATGTTGTTCAGCTAAATCCCCAGCCCATCAATGTTCACATTTTTATAGGCATGATGTAATTACTAACACAGAAATGGCTTTCACAGTCCCCTTCATGTTCCTCCAGTGATCTAAATAGTGCTCTAGAAGATGGAGGTGCAAAACATCAGCCACCCTTTTCTCAAACTTTGGGCATTAGTCAGATTTCAGAGAGGCTCAACTGCTAAAGATTATACATGTGTATGTATCTGTATACATTACTGTAATCGCATAATACATACTCTATACATTAATTTCACATAATTAATATTGGTGCACATCAGTATGATTACATGTTAAATACATACACATATATCTTACAAATAAAACTATTTGAACTTGGAAACTCACTATAAACAAGTAATTTTTGAACAGGTTTTTTATAGTCACATTATTATTTATAAAACTCAAGTTTTATGTTTTCAAGCCATTTTGCTTCATTTTATTTTCCCTGAAGAGCCATACATTTCATTGAGATTTTTGTGGTAATAACAAAGAATTTGTTGTTGAACAATGATTTTAAAAAGTTTTCATTCTTGTGATTTATATGCTTTGTAGTTTTCTTATTTTTAGTCATTCCCCAAATTTGCATCTGTATTTTATATTTTCAAAAACTTACTAGTTCCACTATTCTTTTATTCTAAATACATGTTTTTTGCCTTGATTTTTATTATGTATTCCTCTTATTTGAAAAAGTGAATTATATGATTTTCTGACTGTCTCAGTGGAGTTTTTATTTTTCCACTCCCGTATCTTCTTTAATGTTTTATTCCTTTAAGAGTGAGGATGTTTCCAAGTACAATTGTGGCTGAACTGTATCTCATTTTATTTTCCAAATTTCCTTTAATTGAATCTTTTATTTGCCATTAACACTTGCTATTTAGAAGAGCATGATTTTGGTAGTATCTTTTTTAAAACTATTATTATCATTTTAAAGTTTTGAGGTAAATATTGTATCTTACGGAGCAAACATAAGAAATTAGACAGCTTTCTACTTTTTTTTTAACTTCAGTGCTACTGAATCACATTTTTATGTTAACAATTGTCCCTTCCACTAATTCTTTTTTAAAAATGTTTTGCTCACAAGTTTTACTCTTGTGTTAGGTGACTATCATTGTGACAAAATACCCAAGAAAAACGATTTTTTTTAAAAAAAATATTTATTTTGGCTTCTGATTTGTAAGGTTTCGGTCCGTGGTACCCGAACCCTGTCGTTTCTAGCATGTGACGAGGGTGAACGTCCTGGCAGAGGGGATGCAACCGAGCACAGCTGTTTACCACATCGGAGCCAGAAAGCAGAGGCCCAGCTGCAGGGGAGAGAGCCGGGGCCCAGACACACTGCCCAAGAGTGCCCCTGAGTTTCCAAACAACGCCGTTAAATTATCAATCCATTAATGAGTTAATCCGCTGATAAAACGAGGGCCCTGTGATCCAGTTACCTCCCGAAGCCCCCCCTCTAAACACGGCCGCGCCAGAAACCGAGGCTTCATGCATGAGTCTCTGGTGGACGCTTCCCATTGTGGGGTTTTCTTTACCATCAGTCACTCATCTCTGCCTTGTCGCTCATCTGAGTGCAAATTTTCTTATTTTGATACAGTTGCAGATAATCTCTACGGCACAGTACTAGAGCAGACCTCTGCCTGTTGTTTGCGCCTACAAAGTTTTCCTAATGTTTCTGTCTTACGCTCTCTCGGGCCGTAGAAGCTTCTCTGGGCCTGTGTCTAGCACAGCAGGTGAGGGAAGAGGCCAAAGGAACCTCCCCGATCTCTTCCATTGACTGCGTGCTTACACAGAAATTCTCCTCCCCAATTTTAGGCTGGAAGCCTGACCAGTGCACATTTACCTCTCAATTCCAGGGTCTGGCACTTTGAAGTTAATGGACAGGGAAGCCTGGTAATGTAAAAGAACACTTTGGTCATGCTAAGACACACGTGGACCAATTGTGCCTCTGTTCCTGCAAGAAGCAGGAGGTCCAGCCAGGGAGATGGGTATGGTTTTCTGTGTCTCCCTCACAGTCCTCCTGCTGGGCACATGTGGGGAGGGGACAGAGTTGTTGTTAATCACTCTATTTTCCCGTGAGAATTTCTCATAATCCACACCAAACGGGTGCAGCCAGTGTCACTGGCTCATTCTGCAGTCTGCACTCATTTCTTCCACTTGTGACATTCAGAGATGCTACCCTCTCTTGAACCTGTGAATTGCTACCATCAGAAATTTCCCATGAAGCACAATGACAGAGAACACGAAGAGTTAAGATTGTTGGACTCTTCTTTGAAGCCAGTCCTGCGCAAGTGTTTGATCTCGGTGGGTGAGCAAGTGTCTCTCCTTCTCTGTGCTTTAGTCTTCATCTGTATGGTGGGGTGATATGATCACTCACTTCCCAGAGTAATTATGGGGACCAAGCTCACCCACGCAAAGCACACTTACCGCCAGGGCTTCATCACGGCTCCCGTGTTAATGTCACTTGCTCCGGCTTATGAAGTTGACGGCATTGAAAACACGCTTTTCCTCTTTTTCCTCTTAATGTTTCTTCAGCGATTGCGATGAACTTGGGAGTATGGATAGTCCGTGATGCAGAGATTTCTCTGGAGCTTTTAAATATCTTGTCCCTACTGTCCATGTAGCTCATTGACACAATATTGACTTAATGATCAGAATTTACCAAGGTGACTCCAAGAAGCAAAATACAAACTGTGAGAGCACAGAATGGCATTGTTTATCTGGCCCTATAAATATGCTAATACCAAAAAAACAGCAGTACTTATCAATGTGCATATAACAAAGTTTGACACAAGTCAAGGAAAAAAACAATCTAACAACCAACTAAATAATATATGATAAATGTTTGAAAAGCCCTTCAAAATATGAATAATGTTTCATATAGTGGCTTGTGTAGCCATTACGTGTATATAAAGATATTTGTGATGATTCCAGATCATCTTTAAAGTTAATAAAGCAGGAAAGAATATCTGAAACACTAAATTAGTCTATTTTATAACAATATATATTTATGTGTGTGTATATGTGTATATATACATACACATATACATACTGTGTATACTTAACTAAAGACTAAAAGTAAATATGGTTAAATATTAATAATGTTTCTTCTGATGATTATTTTTATTTTCTTATACATTTATATGTAAATATCACATCTTTTAAAATTAAAAAACAAAATTAACCTTTATTACAATGACACACTCTTAATCTTCCAAAATCAACTACATTTTAATCAAAGTATATATTGTGATATATAGTAAATTTTGAAAGGCTCAAGTGATGTAAAATTTGTATATCTTGGTCACTTCCAGCAACACTGAAATAATATCTAAAATATATTTCCCAGATGGTCAAACCTACTGAACCAGCCGTACTATTTCTTGCAATGTATAAGGAGGAAATTATTTAAGGGAATTATTGTCACTGAGGTTCACTGATGTCTTTACAAATCTTATGTCAGTTTTAGTTATATAGGACTTTTGCTCTTACAAAAAAAAATGCACTCTCTAACCCAGACACAAACATTACTAACAATTTCAGGAGTTTACAGATCCTATCGAGTTCCTGCATGGACCCTCAGTTTCCTTCTAAGAGAAAGAAAAAGTAGGAGTACTTTAGTAAAAAGTAGAAGTGTTTTATCAAAAATAATTGCGGGTTACTTCTAGTACTGAGTAAACTGAAGCAATCTGAATTGCAAATGATAATAGAGTGGCCAAGGAAATCACGGGCACACACTGGACTTAGCCTTTCAGTGTTGCCGAGACAGTGTTTTACTAGGGGACATAATCATAAGCCTTAAATCATAATAGGAAAATAGTGCTGTAAAGTGTGCACATGTGGGGACCGTAGGAGGAAACGTGCAAAGACAGAAGTCACTGTGGTCCAACGGTAGTCGGATAGATGGGTGGTTAGTTTTTACATGTGCACTAACATTCATTTTAAAATAAGGTGCAAATAAAGCAAAGCATGTTCAATCAGTCTGATGTATACTCTTTATGGTATCAGGTGCCCGTCTTTTCTTTTCCAGTGAATAAAAGACTCACAGTCATGCTCTTTTTATTTTTTATACTGAAATCTACTGGCAAGCTCCCAGGCCCCCTTTTGAAAGAAAACCATAGATGTCCCATTTTCAAAATCTATGGCATTCTTTTCAGTTACCGAGGTTATTTGAATACAGAAGATGACTGCAAATTCTTTGTTTGTGTCATGTATTTTAAATTTTGCAGTACATCTTTTCTATATTTGATTCAATACTTAATTTAAAACATTGACCATTCAGTGAAAGTTGTCAATGAAAAAGTAACGACAGGTGAAAAGATCATTGAATACAGATTTTCATAAAATTTGTGTCAAGTTAGAAGTGATGGCAAAGATGGATATTTGAGGGTAGGTACGTGAACTTAACAGACATAATATCCAGTAAGTAATCCTACAAAAATGAAATCTGTGGAAAGAAGAGTCTAGTTTACAGAGAGTGGATATGAAAACACTTTATTATGTGAATGATGTTATTTCCTCACACTATTTGTAGCTTTAGCTTTTGCTTGTTTTAAATAAGGTAATGCATTATTTCAAGTCTTATAAATAGTGTTTGTTTTTCAACTCACTGTTCGAAGAACTGTCATTCGGTTATACTTACTGTTTTATTCTTTAACATAAATGGATGATTTTGGCTTTCGCTTACAAAGTGGAAAATCCTGTTGTAGGAAACAATTCCAAGCAGGTTGAAGAGTCTGTTAACAACACAAGGAAAATTAAGGAGCCCTAGGCCATGTCTGTTTATAAGAAGATATTGGCTAAAGTCATGGACTTTATTAGCATTTACATTTGAATGGTTCCTGGTTTATTCCTGCACTAAGGACCAAAATGAGCAAAGTTAATAGCTTTCCTACAAAATCGCAACAGTGTCTCACGTTAGCTGAAAATTCTCTGTTTAATAAAAGAAAAATGAGGTAAGAGTTGCAGGCTGCCGCAGGAACACAACCTAAGGGCATTTAAGGGTCCAGATCCAACACTAGCTTCCAAGGAAATGCAATAGGGAAACAGTTACGCCTTCCC
Organism: Dolichotis patagonum; assembly: GCA_004027295.1. Classification (NCBI taxonomy): domain Eukaryota; kingdom Metazoa; phylum Chordata; class Mammalia; order Rodentia; family Caviidae; genus Dolichotis; species Dolichotis patagonum. The sequence continues at coordinate 100,171 of PVJX010001697.1, forward strand.
TCTGGAGATGGACGCTTACTCGATGAAGTCAAGAAGCAAATCAATTACCAAATTAGCATATTAAGTTTTAATAAGCACCATGATAGATCTCTTCTTAAAATGCCAACAGGTGTCAAGGAGGTAACCCTTACTTGGCTGGTGAGGTGCCTGTGTCTAACGTGTTTCCCACAGACACCTTGCCATGTAGCAGTAGCCGCCATTCTGAAATGGCACCTTGGAAAAACATAAAGGAGATCCATGAACACTCCTCAGAACAAAACTTCTACCAGAAGCACAGAGGTTATTTGGGATACTGAAGGACACACATCTAGTGTATTTCCCGTAACATTCATTCTCCACAGAGTAGTGGCTGCCATTCTGAAACAGCTTCTTAGAAGACAACACACTTCTTTTTCTTGGAACATATTTTTAATTAGAGGCACAAGAGATGATTGCTGAGTACATTCTTTAAAAAATGAAAGTGAAAATTTTCTCCTGTGTGTTCTTCTGTTACTTACATTCTTTATTTTAAATATTGTTAAAGTATTACCAAATGGTCAAAGTATATCAATTATTAAAAATTGGGGAGTTTATGTTTTATTTAGACAATGTGTACAAGAAAGGCAAGGCGTTTCTCGCTAACTCATACACAGAAGGTACTGGAAAATGTATAGTGACTTTTAATGTGAGTTCCTAATGTTCTTCCATTAGGTCTGATTTGAACAAATGTATCTACTTTCCAGACGTTTACTCACAAGACAGGACTCAAAACAGATTGTGAAGGATAAACCTTAGAGAGTAACTGCTGTACTTTCTTGTTGCAGCTGTTTCCCGAGAAAGATAACCGAACCCAGCATCTTCCATGTGCTTAAGTCCAAGAACATCATGGGGACTGTGTACTCTGTGTCACATTTAAGCCCTTAAATCTATATTGAAAAGCATAGTATAAAAGTAAAGTATAGCACAGTTGTGTTTGTGTTTCACCATACTTTTATATGCACCAAAACAAGTACAAAAATATGATTGTTTTCCCCAAATTCAACTTTGCAAACTACTCCATAGAATCCTAATAACTAAAAGCACAACACAACTGAAATTTACCATCTTTGTTTCGAGTATTTTAACATATCACATTGTTTTATTGAAGACCATGAAAGAATTCAGACTTTAGGATTTTGACCAAGACAAGTAATATATGGAAGAATCAGTGTTAGTCAGGATGATATTTAGAAGATCATGTTGATAAATTGTTTTGTCAAAAATAGCAAAAACCACACATAAGTCAACCTTGCATTCTTTTATCCATTGCACTCCCCAGGTTAGGGCTATTGTAACAATAATGGAAAAATGTCTTCAGAGAAGGTATTCACTATCAATTGGAAAGTTTATGTTACAAATTTTGAGGAGCAAATTATCAAGAGTATAACTAAACACTCTTATCTTCTCATATCCAGTCTATCTATGGCCTGATGTCTTCTTTTTGCTCCGTCTCTTTGATAAATGTGTGGTTTCTTTAAGAAAAAAATCTAAGGCAAAATTTTGACATCTGATTTTCAAGCTTTGAAACTGGGTGTTCTTGTGACCATCACTTCTTTATTACCCAATGCAGATAAGTTTATCTTAAAAATAACCGCAGAATGAATCATATCAATTTTTCTATGGGCAGTAAGTGTCAGTCTTAAAGAGTCATGTTGAAATGATTAAATGAAATGTTGACCAGGTAAAGTGTGGATTACAATGCCTGGAAAACAAGGTATTCAGTTTGGAAGGACAAGCAAAGCTGTACTGCATCAGCTGCCTTCTTTGACAGAGCAATTTGTATGTATCAGTAAGTTAGAAGTTTTCACAAAGACAACTTCTCAATATAGAGATTTTCCAATTCATTTCCAACCATGGTATTCTTTCTTACCGCACAATTCTCCCATAGGCAACAATACACGTGCAGTCAATACAGGCTTTCGCGACCAAAATAAATAAACGAGTCATCAAAGCACTAGACGCTTGCTCTCTCCTTTATCAAGGTTGTGTCTGCACCCTGCTACCACTTCTGTCGGGCACCTAAGCTCGCACTGTGGGTCTCTCCCCACTGCGACACCACCCTGTCCTTCCCGGAGCTTGGTGGACACCAGGAGTCAGACACCTACTAGGGGACCTTGGGGAGAAGTTCTGGTTAAATTTGTAAAACAAAAGAAATGCATTTGAGACCATTATACACCAGAGAGACAGCAGTCATTTATACCCGTCAATTAATTTCCATTTCCAGGAGAGAATCTAGCAGAAAGTTATTCAAGGCTCTGTGATTTTTCCCACCCAAGGATATTTATGCTTGTCTAAGAAAGAGAAGGAACTGAAAATGCCTGTGTGGTCCAAACATGGCCAAGTCAGCTAGTCACTAAATGGTTCGATTTTATTGGCATTTCATGAGGTAATCACTGACATTTGTCAAATTATGCTAAAATAAATCTACCAAAATAAGCACTCAAATTTAATTACACATATATGTCGATTGTGTGTGTTTGTGTGTGTGCGTGTAGTCACAGTCAGAAATAGGTTAAAAGAGAATAATGTAGACTTAAGGGATGAATTTCTTCCTTTACCCTCAGTATTTCTTTAAAAGGGAAAGAAAGAATGGAGAAGGAAGAGATAAAGCTTATCAGGTTTCTTTTCCCAGGGCCTGCTGCGGGGCCTCTGAAGTGGAGAACTGCAGAAGCCTGGTGCTGGTCTCGCCTGGATGAGGGTGGGACTTCTGAGGACAGAAGTAGAAACACAGTGTGGTCATGCGATCCATCGAAAACACTGCACTGGCCTATACAATTGAATGATAATAAAAAAGTATCCTTTAGATATATAAAATGTTCCCCAGATACCAAAAAATTAAATAAAAATCCCACCCCTCCTCTGCTGTGTTCCTAGGTATACTACGGACTCGCTGGAGAACTGTTTCATAGCACTTATCTTAGGTCTACCGGGCTGGGACTAAAGGGATCACCGCCCCTCTGCGCGCGCACACACACACACACACACACAGGAATGTGGTTTCCTATAGCACCACACAGCAGGACCGTGTTGGCGATGTCTGCACACGTCCGAGTGTCGGGGGATCTGGCTATTGCCAGCCACAGCCTGTTACCCCTCGGTCTGTGCCTGTCATTCTCTCCTGAAGACAAGGTGTATTTCGAGGTCCGTCTGGCCTTCCATTCTCCTTTGGGTAGGGGTGATAGGGTGTTACCATGAAAACCAAGTGATCTGTAAGCTCCACTAGCAACACTCATCCTCCTCCAGAAATCCTGGCTATTGCTGTTTAGAAACAATGTAAATCATTAGGGATGTGGCAAACCTACTAATAGCCCTTCACCCGTCGCAAGGTAGATATTAGGCCAAGGGGTGAAATACAGAATACTTCATGTACTTAGAGAACCAGGAAGAAAATAACTGATGGTCATTTTCCGACTTCATGTGTGCTAGTTCAGATTAGCGTAAGACTGGGTAGAGTTTGAACAGCATTCTGCAATCGTCGTTAGCAATTTAAAATATGATAAGCTTTATGAAACTACATATCAGAAAATGAGTCAAAATAAAAATAATGGGTGAGATTCCTTCTCCAATAAATAATAAATATGCAGCCTCTTTCAGTATAAAGTCTCTAAATATCTATTTACATGTTACAGACAAGGACACTGAAGCAAAACTGAAGGTGTCCTGTAGAAACCAGCACTTCCCAGTACGCATACAAGCTTGAAAGTGAAGTTGTCATGGCTACGGGTATGTCTGTGTCAGGCTGACTTTCAAAGTCTGATTGGCTTCAGCATTTATGAGCAGATGCCCAGAAATGTGTATCTCCCATCTTGTGCAGAAGCTTCCCCTTCCAGAAGGAGACAAATGGCCCCTGCAGTCAACCACTCACATGTGTTCCTTCTGGAAGATTTCGCCTTGAGTTCCCGAGAAATTACTGTGATCATACAGCCAGGGGCTAGACCTCGAGCCACGCTCTTTAGGGTGCACAGGGAAAGGAAATAAATTGTAATCGGTGGTTCTATTTCAGTTTCGAAAATAAGATGCTGAATCCCGACTTGAGTTTCACTGGCAAGCTTAATTTCTTCAGTGTAAATAATATATTAAAATAAAAGGAGTTGCAGAGTACATACCCTTCTAAGTAGGACCCTTTAAACAAGCAGCAGGTAACATTTTAGGGGAGAAAAAAGAATTAATTGGATGCCACAGGCCTTCCAGTTTTTTTATAATCGTGATAATTTCAACATGTTAGCATACTGGATACTCAGTTTTATGTGTTTTTTCAAATATCTATTGAGTGCATCTTTCTAAAATTTTTCCAAAGATAAAATACTTATATAAAGATGAGCATTTACTCTGAACATTAAAACATAGTTTAAAAAGTCTAATAACAATAATACCTTGATAGTCAAAACAACAAAACTATAATGAAACAACTAATATCATCTAATCTTTTCTTAAATTTAAAATGCATTTCTACCAAAGTGTTTTCAACATTTAGGACTTTGAATTCATATTATTTGGTTTTGATTTTAAAACCTAAAGCTAGAAATGCCATTGAGCCCAGCTATTCGCCTTCTAAGTGTCCTTCTGAAAGAGTCCAAGGTGTTATCTTAGAATGGTACATGCGTATCTGTGCCTACACCAGAACAGTTCATAACAGCCATACTTTTGGAGCAGCCTATGTGTCCATCAGCTGACGGGCACAGGGCATGGGCTGTTTACATACAGCGGAGTACTACTCTGCCAGGAAGAAAGACAGGCTTGAGTCAGATGCACCTTAAGACCACAACGCTAAGTGACACACAAGCTTCACTATACATGGTTTCTCCTACAGGAGAAACCCAGAGTAAGGGCACAGAGCAAACAAAAGAGAGATCATAGTTCTTTTATAGGCAAACGGGAGCAAGAGGGAGTGCAGGGTGCAGCAAGGGAAGGGTAAGAGATGAAAAGAACCAGAATGGGTTAGGTGCACGCACCTGCTCCACACAGTGAACGTAACATCATGTGCGGCAACGCACACAGCAAGAAAAAGGAAAGAGAGCAGAGGCTGTGCTAGGGCGGGGCGGACTGGGAAGGGGACGAGAGGGCATGGAGGTGTGTGACGTCCGTGCACAACTTCCTACAGCGAGTAAACGTGACGTGCTGCACTCAGGTGCCAAAGCAAAACACCAGAGCGCGCTCTCTTTGCCCAGGTGGCAATCTGTCAGTTACTACCAGCTCTGCACGGGGTGACTTGTGACATATTTTCAACAGAAACAGCTTAACATATGAAATAAGAATTGTCCATTTCGCTGCTTGAAGTAAATTCCTTTTCCATAGTGTGTGAGCCTCCAAAAAAGTCATTCTCACCAAGGCTTTCCAAACTACAAGTAAAAGAGATCTTTTATGCACTTTCGAATTCTGTGCCTTTTTATTTAAAACAGTGTAAACATGACAACTCAACACCACCAATGACTGGAAAACGACTGGTATGTGAACACTAGTTTCCTTGAATGCCCCTGAAAGTGAGGGGAAATGAAACAGACAATCTCCAGGAGAGGGTTCAGTTCACCTCAGCAGTGGTAAAAATATTGCTTTATTCCAAATGAACATACAACACAATTTCCTGTTCTTTTGGGGGGGGCTTCTCGTGAACTGAGTAGTTTGGACTTGTGATTTCAACGATTTATTCCTTCTGCATTAACCGCAGAAGCCAGTGCCTTGGTCCACACATCGTAGACTTGCTCTAACACCCACAGCCAGGAGGCCGATGGGAAAGAAAACAGCAGCTGTCAGTTTGATAACTGGCCCGTGTAGATAATGTAAGCAGATAAGATTCCAAATAAACGCACATATTCCGTCAATACACTTTGCGATACTGATGTCATCAATAAGCCAACAGTCGTTCCTTTTGGAAGGATTCACATCATAAAGCTGTCTAGACATCGTCAGGGGTTTCTAGGACTCGTCATGCAAGTGGCCTTGATTTAAGAACTCACCAACTGAACGGTGTCTCGAATGGAAAAATTGAAAGTGACCAGATCCAAGAGGGAAAACATTTTTATCTGAGTATCAGGTTCCCTGATGTTTGAGAACAAATTTGAGCAAGCTTAATGCACACACGCACGTGCACACACACAAGTGCGAGAGCACATGTGCCCAAGGGAGCACGTTCACACCGCTGCACGCTCGCGCACGCTCACGTACATGCGCACGCTCACGTGCACGCGCACGTACACGCGCACGTACACGCGCACGCGCACACACTGAGAAATGCTCCTTCAGAGCTCGTGAGCAATCTCCGAGGAGAACATCTCTATTAGCATCATTTAGTGGCATGACGTCGTGAGTTTCTCATCTGTCTCGCTCTGTAGTAATTTTTCTGTAGTAATTTTGCTCCTCCCTCTGAGATTCTGTGCTTTCCACATTCGGAGGAAGATGGTGCAAGGGCATAGCAAAGGCTGCTCCCCACCACCACCGTCTCCTTCCCTGGCAGTTTTCACGCCATTCTTCCAAAACCAAACGCAAAACACTACGCTTCTTGACACGACATAACCTGTGATACGGGTGTTGGTCAAGTGGAAATTTAGGGGTTGCGATCGGCACACCGCACGGCAAGGGTACGCTGTCCAGGGACACAGCGCCTCCTTAGCCAGGCACCTGCCAGGCTTCCTCGGTGGGGACAGTGGCACCGTGGGACCCAGGTCTCAGCGGCCTGCCTCTTCTGAGGCCCAAACAGGACAATGCTAGGACTAACTCAAAGGGGGTTCAGAATGCTACCCAAAAGCTTCCGTGGTAAGCTTTATCCCTCCTGAAACATTTCTTTCCCTTTAAAAAAATATTTTGTTAAAAAACACTATGATATGAGGGCGATAGACTATTTGGTTTCTTCTAAGTAGATGCTCTTAAATTAATGCATATAAATAATTTGTATTTAATTTCCTCTCTTTCCTGCTGAGCAAAGCATCCAATGCACAGATCCCTACGTCTCCAGTCACTTGGTCACTGCCGAGTCTCTTTGTATTTCATTTCTTAAGACAAATTGTGCCTCTCGTTCTGATTTGGCTGTGGGACTCAGGGGGAGAAAGGCTGTGTTTTCGCTCGCGCTGTCCTCGGTTTCTACGCTGGCCAGTTCATAGTCTTCTGACCGTCTGGCCTCAGTCAGAATCCGGATCTGCTCCTGGACAGTTTCTAGCAATATTTTCACTTCCTGTTGTTCTGCTATAAAACAGTCGCTGACGGGGATACTCATGTTGACAACGTCAGCAGAGTAGGAGTTTTTGCACCACGTGATGCTTTTGACCTCAGAAATCCCTGGCGTCTGCATGCAGGTTTCTTCTAGGCCCACCGAGGGGATTATGGGCACAGAACTGGCCCTTGCGGACGAGCATCCCACCAGGTCCTTCTGATCCAAGTTATTAAAATAGGGGTTTGTTTCTCTTGAAGGCAGTTGCATATTTATTGATGAATTTTGTTGGATTTTTACACCACTGGATGAATACCTGGAAAAGAAACAAAGGGTCACGCATCCCGGCCGCCACCTGGTCTCCGGAGAGTAACAGTCAGTCACAACGAACTTTCCACATGCACTATCTCACGGAATTCTCACAACAAGCCCAGGAGACGGGGGATAGGCTCCCAGGTGGACAGAGAAGCCAGCTGAAGCTCAGGTCAGAGAAGTGACTTGCCCAAGGTCACACAGAAAATAAGTGACAGACTGAGACTCAAACCCAGATCTTCTTACTTTAGGTCCAGGGGTCTTTCAACACACCACAGCTGTAGAGGCAGGTGGGGCATAGTCTTCCTGACCTCTATCCTAGAATACAAAGTAAATGGGGATTGAGCAGAGAGGCGTGGCCTTCCCACGGCGACACACAGGAGACCCATTTCCACTCCATCAACTCGACCGCCCTCTCAGCCCGGGTCCTCTGTGGCCACCCTGTCTGGAGGCAATCAGAGAGCCCAGTTCTAAACACTAAGCGATGCGGTCCTAGATTCTGCTGCTTTACAATAATTTTAGGTAATGTAAAACTAACTGCCGTCAGCACTTGCCGAATTGCCTCCCGGCCAGCTGCTGATTCTGAGGGTGGGGACACCTGGGCACAATGCCCCGCTTTCCTGAGGTGAACCGGAAGTGGGTGCAGGGGGTCAATGAGCAACCTGGCCGCTTTCCTGACAGGACTCTGGAGCTCGGCGAGGTCCAGGTGGTCCTTGGTGTGTGACAGGCTTGCCAGGAATGCCCAGGTGCCGTTCCAAATCATCTGAATGCACCACAATGCTGCTAGGCTCCTTCTGGACTGTTGGGAGAAGGTGTGACAATCACACCAGGAATTTATAGAGAGGGGTGAGATTTGGAGATGAGAACAGGAGCTTTTATTCCGTTTCTTAACTATTTGTCTTTGGACTTAAAACAGTAACATCTAAACATAACCTAAGGATACTTGATCTCCATATCACTAACTTCAGTTCCTCGGTTTATGCTGAAATGGAAGTAAAGCTCGTGTTTAAATAGTAAATGCAATGAAGTGTGTGGTACACTACATCGACGTCTTTAGTGTGTATTCATCATGGGGACAATTTCAAGGTCTGCTTTTCCACTAGACTGAAAGTAAAGATAAGGCCCAGACTTAGGGTTTGGTAGTTGTCTCTCTTCTTAACGTGCCTGGAATAGAGTTGGCAATCGATAAGCCATGGTCTAATGAACATCTTTAAGGTAAAAGCTGCCTTTACAGCCCAGCTAATATCCACATTCAAACAAAATAACACAGCTAATACTTGCAGGGTGCTATGACAAAATGCTTTTACCTCCAATGATGTGGCCAATTAAAAATACTAGTTTTGCTCTTACCATGCCATGGACAAGGAAGCTATCCTAAGGGACACTCAAGTGACTTCCTCGAATTACACTTTTAATAAGAGACAGAAGAAAGAATTAAACCCAAGTTGCCTTCCCCTAATTGTTACTATTAAAAGGAAATACTCTCATGAATGGATATTCTAAGGTAAATTAGACCAGCTTTTGGGGGGGGGTAATCTTTATCCAAGAGAACTACACAGCCAAGTATATGGAAAGTCTCTGGGAATCTGATCCCTTTCTTCCTAGAAGTATCAGTCTAGGGCTGGGGATTTAGCTCACTGGCGTAAGCGCCTGCTTGGCAAGCACAAGGTCATGAGTTCAATCCCTGGTACAAAAAGAAAAAAAAAAGAAGTATCAGTCTAAAGTTTCTGATTCATCAAATTCATCATAACAAAAAGGTGACAAATTTCAGGCCCTTGTGTTTTGTCCTCGGGACTGTCCTTTTTGGACACATATATAGAAAATCTGTATACCAGCTCCACTAATGGAAAAGAACAAAGAAAGAGAAATAAAATAACACTCTACTCCACATAAATAACAGCAGGCTACATTAGCAGGTAGAATCCAGTAAGTCAAACTATGATGGTGAGAAGTAAAAATTGTTCATGTGGATATAAATATTATTTAAACCTGCTGGATAAATGTCTTACAGAATGTTTTAAAACTGTGGCTTCGGGCTGGGGATTTGGCTCAGCAGCATAAGCGCCTGCCTTGCAAGCACGTGGTTGTGAGTTCAATCCCCGGTACCAATTTAAAAAAAAAACAAAAAACTGTGGTTTCAACAAGTGAATGATATGGCTAAACAGCGAAGACAGAGCACTTTCCTAACATACCTGAGTGTTTCGCTAAGGACTTAGTGACCCGCACTTCCTCTGCTTATTTATAATTTCACTTCTCAGACCAGCGGCTGGACACATGCCTAGCTGACATCTTAAATGGTATTATAACATGAAGAACTCTGCGAGACACAATTTAGTTTTGAGCTAAGTATGATTTCAAGCCTCCACACCATTATATGCCCTGGAATCTCAGGCCAATGTCAGTCTCACTTTAATTCTCCCACTCATTAAAACAGGGAGGTTGGAGCAGAAGACAGCGGAGCTCGGTGACAAACCATGAGATTATTTAGCATGCACAGCTTCCTGGGTTCAGTCCTCAGCCCAGTCTACCTCGGGAGAAGCAGGCTCAGAGGTCCCTGCACGCCTCAGTGCAGTCCTCTCCCTGCTCTGAGCTGCCCTGGGGTCCCAGCCCTGGTCTCCCAGAAGTTTCAAGGGGAACTGTGTGTCTCCATGTGACCCTGAGCTGGCACACACCCAGGGTTCTGCATCCCCTGAGGTCAATAGCGGGAGACAGATGCGACTCACGAGCTGTCTGTCACTCTGATGGTGCTGCCGCTTGCAACTGCACTTCCTCTCCTTCAACCAAGAGACCACAGCCGCATCGGCCTGTAACTATGTGAGTCAAAGCGTCCTGCTGAAGGAGAAAGAGCTCAACAGCTCATGGCTTGATTCGCTGCCCAGTGAACCAGGGGTTTCCCTAGGTGACTGCCAGGCACAGTTTCTGGGCAGGTGGCACTGGGACAAAGTACTTTCCTCCCTGGAGCCGCACCACCGCCATATCACAGCTGCGCTTTCCTCGTTTACTGGTTCCTGCAGTCCCAACGGTGAGTGTTCACCTGAGCTCTCTACATGGCCACCACGGGCTAGCCAGCCAAACTGCCATCCTTCCTGTCCTCGGCAGGAACATTCCTGAGGAGCCCCTGAACCTAAGTGGGTTACCAGGCATGGTTGGCACTCACCATGTCTTGGATCCCTCCTATGTTTAAGACGTGCTTTCCCGTTGCCGACCTCCTTTTTGTCTAGACCAGGAACAAACTAGTTTGATTCGCCTGACATAACCCAGCTCAGATGTGTGGGAGCCAGAACCATGGTTATTCCCAACCAGGCTCCTATGAGGGCGCAGATCACTTAGGAATTTCCTCTCTGTCCCACTCTTCCCCCAGGCTACCCTAAGACAGGTGCGGGGTTCAGGCTGGGCTGGGGCTCTTGGCCTGGAGAGAAGTCACATCCACTGGGAGCCTAACTAGCAGACAGGGACCACATGCTTGGTGAGCAAGCGGCAGGTGGCAGATGGCTCTTGTGAATCCGTTCACTACCCCCTCCGTACTAAGGCCAGATTTGCAGAGGGCCTTTAGCTGTGAAATCCTATTACCAATCCCATTTCCAGTCCAGAGAGACAGGCAGTCCCCCCGGAGTGGGAAATAGCTGTTTTTAAGAGCTGAGAATGAGATTGCTCCCTGAGACGCACTGTGCTGGCACTCAGGGTCCTCATTGATCAACACCCCATGCCTCTCGCACCCAGGGAAACGTGGCAGGCCAAATCGCACCAGGCAGATGCTGGGTGGCATCTGCTAGCAGGGAAAGGACACCACAGAGCCTGAGCGTGCCATGGGAACTGCTGAGCCCGCACACCAGGAGGAAGTGGGGCTCAAGACACCCTGATCCCTGGAGCCCATGGGCACGGCCACGCTAGTGCTGCAAAGCAGAGATACCAGGGCAGGGTTTTCTACCCACTCGGACACTCGGAAGTTGATTTTCCTTATTCCTTCTCAGAAGAACCTTCATCCTCAAAAAAAAGGTACACACTATTGTGTGTGCTAAGAGGGATCCTTAGTGATGCGTGCAGAAAACTGAAACCATCTATTTTATCTGCAGGCTGGAGGCAACCCCTCCCACAGGGCTAAGGCCAAGAGAAGGAAACTACCCCTGGGGTTCCACGTTTTGGACAATTTGGCTGTTAGGCTGAATTTGCAACTCTTACCCTAACTCTATACAACATCCATTTAGAATTGCTTCAGAATCACAAAAGCCAGCCACAGGTTATTTACGTCCCATCCTCTGGTCTTAAAGAAATCAGTGCCAAGCTTTGTCACATAGGCTGCTGGTGGCTCTATCGTTCTATGCCCACAGGAAGGGAGAAGGTAAGGTTATGTGCTAGAGCGCCCACCTGCTCTGCTTCTTAGCTTGGTGGAAACTGACGGTGGGGGGCACCTAGACCCCGGCAGCATAGAGACCTAACCTGGATTATTCAAGAAGGACAAAGGGTGATGTGACAAGAACCAGAGTCACCCTGGATTCCATTCTCCTTGAAACTAATGATAAGTTTGTGACTACTACTGTGGCATAGACACCAATGCTCCTGAGTATTGGTTTGAGTTCTTTAACCCCTATTTTAAAGAATCTGACCTAGTTGACTTAATGTAAAGTACTGTGTTGCCTATGTTGTCCTGTTCTGATCTGCTCTGTACTGCCCCCTTTTGTTTTATTCTCTTTTAAATTAAAAAAAAAAAAAAAAGAATCTGACCTGCAATCCTATTGAGCTTAAGTTCAAAGCCATTTAAACGCTGCTGTCCTGAGTGCATTCAGCTACAGCGTTTCTAAGAGACCACCTGAGTGGAAGCTGGCAGCGGGGTCTAGTGAGCCTCTCCTTTCCCTGCAGCCTAGGAATAAGTCCAGGGTATGTACTTGGTGTGGGGTGCCACTCCAGGTTGGTCTGTCTCTGCCAGCTGCATGAACAGTGGCTACAGTGCAAGGCCTGGGCCTGTGGTGGGGTCAGTGTGCCCCGGAAGCAGAGCCCCATGGTTCTGGAAGGAGCAACATTGTGACGTCCAAGCCCACGCTGCCACCGCGGCATCGTGCACAGCTGGCAGTGATGACTTCTACTCACTGTGCTTCGTCCTGCCCTAAATCCCTAGTAGAGAGCGTCTGGTGCAAGCAGATACACGCATGTCACGGTCCTGGTTTAGTGTAGTGTGCACAGCAACAATCAGGAAACTAAATAATCTTTTCTATATTGCTGATGAACAAATATATACATTTGTCTTCCTAAGAAACCTCTATTATTCTTACCAAACGCCAATTCTTGGTCGTTTTATCAACAATGTAATAGCATATGGCCAAATAGTAAACTTAATTTTTCAACCTAACATTTCCCTAATGCCCCTTCTTTTCAGTTAGTTCACCTTTGCATGGAATAATGATAGAGGTAGCACGGACAGCCGACTAATGAAGAAGTCAGAGAGTAAAACTCCAAGGAATGCACAACTCCGTTGAAAGTACCAGCACTCAAGACCCCCGATGCCAGCGCTGTGCAGACCTACCCTTGGCAGGGTATTGCATCCTGGTCTGGGATCCTTGATTCTTCAAGTTGCTGATAAGCTGGTCCCGCAATTCCGCCCAGTCTGCTGCAGGGTGAGGGGGGTGTCCTGAAGGCATTCCGGTGGAGCATCCCACTTCTCTGCCCGGGGCTGCAGCAGGAGGAGAGACTCCTGCTGGGTTGAGGAAAACAAAGGAAACAAAACCGACAAGGTAGAGAGATCCCAGCAGGGGCCCTCAGGCCTGTCACCCACAGCACTTCCCCCAGAGCCTCGGGTCCCAGGCCAGACACTGCCGTGGACAGGGACCCCGCGCTTGGATGAGACTGGGCAGTGTCCAGTTGTTTCACCTTTAGGGACACTGAGGTAAACAAAAGTCCCTTTGTTCCTGGCTTTCTAGCTCAAACACTACGATTAAAGTAACCGCAGCTTTCCACCCAGACACAAGAGAGCAGCTTCAAGGAACCCTCAAGATCCCAACTCCCCCTGCCCTCCTCGGAATCCAGCCACAGTCGAATAAAAATGGCCTCATTAGATGCTGACAAGAACAAAACACAGGAAACCCAGAGGGGATTTATGGAGACGCTGGCACTTCTGAGTGGCAGAATAAACAAACCTTACTTTAATTGGCACTCTTTCCTTAACATATGTGTTAAATTCTCAGTTCACTATGCCAGATTTCCATCAATTTCAAACTTTTTCTTTTGAGTCTGCTTTTAATGCCTAATTAAAATTTCATTTGGTGAATACATCCAAAGTGCCCAAATATTCACGTGTTCGTAGATGCCATCAAGGGGCAAAGTGAGATCTATGTCATAGGCCTATAAAAAGAGACCCCTACATGAAGGTCAGATAAAACCCACGGACATTGATGGCTCCTTGGCTATTTCGGTTCCATCTCTGTGCCACTGCCCTGTCCCTGTGCGGAGGTGTGAGGAGACGGTGGCTGGGGTGAGGACATTCACAAGATGGGTGAGGCTGTGGTCCGCTAAGTGCCACGCACGGACACATGAACCGAGAACTCTACGGAGCACCTACGTTTACCCTGAAAATACCAACACAGCTCCACAAAGATAGAAGACTGAAAGTGTGCCCAAGCGCCACAGGGGGCAGTCTCCCAGGGGAACTCTACCTGGGCCGCTGTGTCACTTGGGTCCTGTCCCTCCTTCTGATCCCTATTCCAATGATTTCCACTTAAATACAAAAAACCAGGCTTTGCAGCTAGTATTTAGTTTGAGAACTTGACATCCGAGGTCTAGAAGCTGCTTTTCTGGCTCTGGCAAAATGATCTTTATACTTCATGCTCCCTAAGCCAACGCTAACTTCTTGAATGTGTGCGGATACCAGGTCGCTTACTGGCACCCTCAGCACTCCTCGGCCGGGTCCCAGGGTGCCTCGCAACGCGGAGCACCCAGCCTGGTCCCGAGCCGACAAGCCTGAGGCTCCCATCACAGCCCCTGCTCCCTGGCTCCCTACCCCTGCTCCCGCTGCACCGCATTATGGGACTGGGAAGGTGAACAGGCCTGAGCGCTTCGTCAGCCGCGGGTGGAAGTCTCCTCCACAGAGTTAACTAAGAGGCGTGAGTGGGCAGTGCACTGCCGGGCTTTGAGGGAAATACATGACGCTGTAAATTTGAGGAGATTTTACAATTTCACAGGTGAGTTCACTGAGAGAAAGAAAGAAAATTATGTAACGTACGACTGTCTCAGACCTAGTGAAGTCGGAAGCTGTCTCTGTCCTTCGGCAAGGAAGGGACACAGCTGCAAGGTGCCAGCCTGGCCCTGTGGCCCCAGAGGCACAGCTCAGCCACCAAACAGGGGGACGAGGGCAGACGCGCCAGGAGTTCCCCTTCCTCTGCCCCACGCTGGGCCAACAGAAGCCCGAGGACCAGGCAGCCTGCAGCCCTCCCGGTGCACAGGGTGAGGCAGAGGCCGGCACGGGCACAGGAGAGCAGCAGGGCGAGGGTGCCAGGGCTGCGTCCCGCAGGGTTCCCTGGGGTCATGCCGGGAGGGAGCCGGGTGCCAATAGCGGGTGCTAGACAGCTGCCTTCCCGTCCCTGTGCTGCCACAGCTGGAGTCCCTGAGGGTCGCCTGGTCACTGAGGACCCTGAACTCCGTCCCCCGGGAGATTTACATGCCTGCTTTAAACAGGCAGTGTGGGTCACCAAGCTACAGTCCAAGAAGGACGGTGCGCCCTGCCGGACGCCTGTAAGAGGCAGGTGTATTTCTTTTCTCTTTTCTTTTTTTTTGGGGGGGGGCTAAATATGAGAGAAATAGTGGCTTAGGTTAATAGCTTTGTTTCATAGATAAGTTACCTAAATGAGATATTGTCAGTACATAAAAAATAAATTAATTATTCATACTTTGCTCCCTGCCATGACTACAAAGTCTACTAATGTGAAGGGGAGACCTGTCTTAAAAACAGTTCTCCATGGGGCTGGGGATTTAGCTCAGTGGCATAAGCGCCTGCCTGGCAAGTGCGAGGTCATGAGTTCAATCTCTGGTACAAAAAACCAAAAATAGTTCTGCATTGAGTGATCAATCAACTTTTCAGGCCTTCAAACCCAGTGCATTTAGGACGTTTCGGAGCAGTTTGCAGAATATAAATCAGTGACTGGGTTATCAACGGCAAAAATGTATAAGACTATTGTGCATTTTTACAGAACCAAAGCTATGATATATTAAACTATAATTCACAAAGTTCTAAAAGCGCTTTATAAATGAGCCCTCGGCTGTCTGCCAGGACACAAGGCACCCCCACAGATGTCACTCCAAAAAGCAGAAGGGAGTCCTAGACAAGATGTCCTCACTGAATTTGTGACTGCTAGAAACTTGGGTAGAAACTAAATTTAGGAGAAAACATACACAGACAGGAACTGGGAGTAAGGATTCCACCTGCAAAACATAATTTTTAAGAAATCCTAACTTAAGACTCGTTGCATATGGCACAATCCTAGAGTAACACAGTAAACTCTTCCACTAGCCTGGGAGAATACCATGCTAGCCTATGTTCTATTCGGCAGGGAGAAAGTGCTATTTTGGGAGAAATGACCATCTATTAAAAGGCTGGCAATTTTAGACTCATTTCCCTAATTAAGACAAATTCCATTAGGTCCAGTAAAGCAAAATGCTCTTTTCATGAGGAAATATTCTGAAATGCAATAAATGATATAAATCAAAACTTCCAGTGAATACATGAAGTGATTACCCAAGAATCAAACATATTTCAATCCTGAGCTGAAGAGTTAAGCCACTTTTTTTAATTGGCAAACCCTGGGTATCTCAGTAACCACTCATGTAAAACAAGAATAAAAATCACTGTCAAGTGGACTAGGGGAGTGGCTGGGGTGCGAAAATGACTGCGGCCAGAAGCAGGAAAAGCCTTTCCGTAAGACCAGCGCAGGTGAGGAGGGAGGGGGGCTCCTTTCCTGCTGCTGTGCCAGCCCCGGAGACGCCCGCGGGCACAAGGGCAGGGGCGTCTCCCTGCCACTGCCATGATTACAGCTTTAAGTTTGATTTTTAAGTGTTGAAAATCTACATTTTATTAAAAAAAAGAAGACTGAGTCGTGGCACGACTTGCACAGAGACCAAGGATGCACGTTTTGGACACTTACATGGTGTCTTCTAGCACTTGGTCCCAAACCTTACCGCTCGGCCTGCAGGCAAACATTCCGCACACAGAAAACGCACAGGCTCAGTGATGGAGAAGATGCTGAAGAACGTGTCCACATTAGAGACCTGCAGGTTCTCACCTCAGCTCCACAGGGGAGATTAGATACTGACTCTGAAGACAGTGACAGGGAGGTTTAGGAAAGCCCTCTCCTTGGCAGCTCTCCAGATCACATTGCCTCACTGGCTCGCTCTGTGCCTGCAGCTCTGAGGGGCCATTACGGGGTGTTCAGGGTGTTCGTGGGGAGAGCTCTGCGGTCTGCGCAGAGGGGAGAGACTGCATCTCTGGACCTCTGGTTTACCCGCAGCCAGCTGCTCGAGCCTCTTCTTGGGGAGCAACGGGAGAAGCAGGAAGGGTCACCTCCACCTAGCACCTCGGCGGCCCCCTGGTGCACGTGTGCAGTGTGTGCCCGGAGTGAGCGACCCACGCCCCCCACGACAAGCCACCTGTACCTGTGGTGTTTGACCGACTGGCTTCCTCTGTCAGGAGAAGGGACCTCAGGGAACGGCGGGGGACCTCCAAAACTCGACTCCATCATTTTCTCCAGAGCCGTCCCAGGATGCCTTTCCGCCTTTGAATACTGTGGGGAATCACAGCAGAGTGCAGTTGGCGGTGTGTCCTGAGAGGAGGGCCAGTCGCACAGGAGCTAAGGACCGAGAAGCTGCTGGAAGGCCAGGGTCCCCTGGCCCAGCACCAGGAGCAGGAGGGGTGCCACGTGCATCTCTTCCTCACACTCCACACCCGCCCGACTGCCTCTGAGGTGAGGTGAGACCCATTAAAGAGGATTTTTACTCTGGATTTCCATGCGGACACTTAGCGCACTGTTCCTCACAGTCCAAAGGCACTCTCAAGCGCACCTCACTCCACACATAATTCACAAAGGAAAAAAAAGGAATCAGCAACTAATAAGAGCAGCCCAACAGGTACTGATGGGGTGGGCTTGTGATGTTCTGAGAATTATGAAGGACATTGATCATATCAGAATATCCCCACCACAGTCCACTGCACTGCTCCCTCAGCCCATCACCAGGTAATTACCCTGTCGTGAGAAATTTGTGAGCCTTTCACTCTTGAGAGTTCCCAGTTCCTGGCTTCACCCCTGACTGTTCAATTTCACAAGGCACAGAGGCCTAGCGGTGACGCCGCGAGGGAGATCTTGTCCCCCAGAAACGCTGCGTGGCACCCCACGAGCCAGCAGCATCAGGTCACACACTCCCTAGCTACTTGGCTCTTGGGCAGGTGGAAGGAAAGGCATCTCCCCTTCTTGGAGCTCCAGATACGGACTTTCCGCCACAGCGGCAGTGCCAGGCCACTGAGGAATGGAGACCGTGCATGCTAAACATTTAGTGTCCAGTGGGCTATTAAGAGCTAAATCTTACCTGCTAGTCTGAGCAACTGGAAACCTATAAAACTCACTAAACTGTTTTCCCCACTTCAAAAGCAAAGAGGCTAGTATCAGAGTGATAAACAAAAATGGAAACAGAAAGTGATAAAGTGAATCGACACCTCTGAATCTCAGGTCAACACAAAGGATAGGACTGTGGTCTCAGGATTGTTAAAAAGAATCAAGGAGGCAAAACTCAAATGTACAACAGTGAAGATGCCACTTGAAGATGTCTGCTAGCTTCGCAGTCACATCGTCTCTGAGCTACGAGAGACGGGTTCTGTGTTAGGAAAGGAGAATCTGCACATCCTGGCACAAATGCTGTGTCTAATCAGGCGCTGCTGGGAATGTCAGGTGTATCTGAAACCTAAGGGATTCCAGAAAAAGTATAATACCTAGAACACCAGTGAATCCAAGAGCAAACAGTAGGATATATGTCATGACAACTTCCTTACAAGAATGTGGATTTCCGTCAGGCATGGAGGCACACGCTTGCAATCTCAGCGCTAGGGTGGCTGAGGCAGGAGGATCACTGTGAGTCGGAGGCCAGCCTGGGCTACAAAGTGAGCTGAAAGCCAGCCTGAACTGCACAGTGAAACCCCTGTTGCAAAAAAGAACTCTCCCGCCCCCGCAAAAAAGATCTTAAAATTCACATTAAAATTAACAAACTAAAGTCTGTATAATTTCAGCACACTGGAAATGATAAATGTAATGGCTGATACATACTTCCTGGGATGTAGAGGACCTGCCTTTAAGGCTCTAGGACTTTGTCCATTCTGTCAACTTCAGATGTGCAGAGGTTTAGTGACATAGAAGGGGGCCGGGGTCCTCGCTTTGTAAACATCGTGAGCTTGTGCAGAGGAGGGCAGGGAGATGGTGTGGGCGGACAGCTGCCTACAGTATAAGGGAGGAATAGAGGCTTGTTCTCCCCCTCCCCACCGTTTGCTCTTGTTGCCTTGCTGTCCTCTGCCATCTTGAAGTGTTGCCCTGCTGCCACGTCACCCTGCCTTGGGGCCAGCTGATTATGGACTGAAACCTCCACAGACCGTGAGCTGAATAAACCTGTCTTCCTTCATTTTGGGCAATGGGTATTTTGCCTCAGTAATGAGAAAAAAGTAAGGCAACACAATAAATAACAATAAGGAATATAAGGAAGAAAAGAAAAAAGCATGATTTTTAAAAAGTAGATCATTCTGGTTATTGAGAGAAGGGTTTCCACAAGATACTGATGATTCCTTTTGCGGACTGATGATATATACATATATGTAATCACTAAAATATGAGAAATATATAAAAAGCAAGAGAAAGAAAAACCTGAAACATTAATTCAATAAAAACTAGGAAGGTATATAACAAGAGACCATAGTAAATTGAAAATTTTTAATAAAGTCAAAATGGCAGGGAAAGTGTAAAACTATTAATAATGACAGTACAGTGGATGGTTGGATTTAACTGCTGAAAGACAGGATTCATACACTGATTTAATAAATTCGGTCAGCTACTAGCTAAATAGCTTTAAGAAAAGAGAAAAATCAAGTGGAATAGGATTTTTAGGATGGGTAAAGACAAATCTTAAAAATGATAGAAAAAACAAAGACATCTTATAATAGCATTAATACCAATAAAATATATTTCCATACAAAATTTGTTTTAAAAGAGACAAAGATGGATATTCCATACTAGAAACACTAATAATCTACCCAGTCATTAATATTTATAAATTTATGTCGATCATGCAAAATAAAACTAATAGCTCTGCGTGAAATTCGTGGCAAAGCGGCCAATCAGACACAGTGAAAGCCCTGTTGGTGTCCCAGGTCAGCAAGAAAACTACGGAATTCAAGAATAAAATGCTAGAGTGTTTGCTATCCAAGAAAGCAAAATAAATTTGTTTTCTACCTTCACACACAAAAAATCCAGTTAAAATGCTACACGTAAACGAGAAAAGATAAACATTGGAAAACACATTTGGAATTGAAGCCATGAACGGCACGGAAGGCTTCCTTGACAAGATGCAAACATAGACCACTAAGTTCTGCTAATCCGACCACGCCACAGTGAAAGCAAAGTATACCAAAAAGATCCCATAAAATAAAATAATCTCTGGCAGTCAACATAATAGCAGTAATAGTAAGGTGTATGCTTAGCTTTACCTATACTTTTAGGATTTTATTAAAATGTGTTTCTTATAAATGTATTTTTAAAAGATTTATAAGTGTATGCAGGTATATTTATTCATATCCTTAAGGGAAAAAGACACTTCTTGCGAGGATACAAAGACTACACACGAAGACTGCAAAGAAAAAAATACATACATTACATATGACTGCACATCACTTTAAATATTTAGCAACCAAAATGATCATTATCAAATCAAAACACAAGTCAAAATATTGATTTTTAAACATTAAAGACTATTTTTGCAAGGCAGAAGCAGCACGGAAGTTAACTGAAAAACACCAACAGCAATAGTGCAAGCATGAGTTTCACAGGAAAATAAATATAGGTATGCAAGTATTTAGGGCAGGGGTACAATGGTACTCATTGTGAAAGGGCAGTAGTCAGAACAGGCAAGATCGCATTTCAAGAATCACTAGTAAAGGGGAAGAACCAGGAAGAGGAGAGTTGGTAGTGTTCGCTAGAAAACAAATCAGTAGCATATTTCAAAATTACGCATCTACACCCTTCAATCTAAAACACTGCTTTTGGAATTTCCATATTATACAACTGAAAAAGCACAAAATGATATAATTTTTAGGGCATATCAGTAGCATGAATTTTAGTTTTAACAACAAAAGAGAAATGATTGGAAACGATAGTAATGTCCAAAAATGAACACTGAAGGCATCAAAGAATAAAAGCAAGATATAACAAGGCATGAAGACGAACCCATTTACGAAAATGAACTGGATATATTGAATATATGTGCACATGTACATACGTATTTAAATTGAGTTTACTCATATACGGATTTGATATGTACATGTCTTATTCTGTGTTCATATGTGTGTGTTTCCATGTAGTCAGTCAGCATGCAGGTTTTTAAAAAGTAGACTGTATGCTATTACTGTTTGAGTTTTACCATTAAGGAAAATTATGGCCCTGTACCACACAGCAACCTTGAGGACAGACAGACCACATGTATTATAACAGTCCTGTAAAACTATCAGAGCTGAAGAACTTCTACCACTATTGTGATAGAGTTGTGCACACCGCAGCACTGGTGGCAATGCTGGTATAGACACGTCTACTCCACTGCCGGTTATATAGACACATATTACATGCTTAATTATGTGCAGAAGAATTATTGGTGATAATAAATGATGATTTTACTACTGTGTGCACCCGCTGAGGCACGCCTCCTCACCATGATGAAACCGTAGGGGAGGTTAGGACAGGAGCAGCGTCATTCATCTTCTTTACACCTCGTCTCTTGATTGTGTCAGGAGGCAGTGTCAAAGACTGACTTATGCCATGTAGGTTTGTATAACTACACTCGGTGATGTATGCGCCGCGGTGCAGTCTAATGCTGCACTGCTAAGAACATATCTCCAGTGTTAAGTCACACAGGACCATACATCATGCACACGGGCCATGGAGGCTAGAAAACTCCAGGGCTGGCACTCTAAGCTTAAAGATCCAAATGCCTGCTTTATTTTTAAGTGCTTTCAAAATAAGCCACACAGTGGCAGTAATGACCATGTCTTGACATGAGTCTGT
Source organism: Dolichotis patagonum (assembly GCA_004027295.1). NCBI lineage: Eukaryota > Metazoa > Chordata > Mammalia > Rodentia > Caviidae > Dolichotis > Dolichotis patagonum. The sequence goes on from PVJX010001697.1 coordinate 121,927, forward strand.
ATTTACAAAAAGGACCTGTGGAAACTGGTCAGATCTTTGTGAAAAGGAGAGAACTGTCAAGAGAAAAAGGAGATGTGCAAATAATTTGGCAAAGAGGACTGTTTTCAACAATGCCAAGCAACCAAGATTCAACAAATGATGGAATACCTCTGTTTTATTCCGTGGAAAAAGCAGCAGAAGGGATGCGTTTACTGAAGCATAACCAACATCCTCTCTGACTTCCAGGCTCTGCTAGAGACCCAGAATTGGCTCCTCCCCCGGTCTGTGTAATAAATTAGTTTAGGAGATAGAGTAGGCGGTCTTGATGGTCCAGCTGCAGAAGCAACTGAGATGCCCTGCAAGGCGAACTGAGGAAGACAAGTCTCTATCAACAGCTGGAGCTGTCTAGGCGCGGCATCCGCCAGCTGTGCTGCAGGCTCCCAATTTTCCACAGAAATTGATAACCACTAGGTTGGCAGCTCATTCCAATGTTTCTTAAGGCATAATTCTATTTTTGGTACACTAGTGCACAGTTTCTGCTTTGAGTTCTGGGAAATGGAGGGCTTTGCCCAAAATGCTGGATAAAAATTAGCAACAGAATAGTCTATTACTTGGTCTTTTTATTGATAGTACTCAACACAGATATTTTCTAAATCTTATCTTTCAAATATTTGAATTAGTGCTATATGATAGAGCTGTTTTTACTTACACCATTTTGGTCCATAAATGCAAATTTATTAAAAAATTTATTACTGTGGACCTGTTTTTTTCCCCTCTCTTTTTAGCATTTAATTTTAGCAATTGCATTTAGCTTGAGATTCAAGTTTAATTTGTGGGCTTTCCTGCTCAGGATTGATTCAACTATGCAAGAATATCAACTAAAAAATGAAATAATTTATATGCATTCCTCCAAATTGACATTCCATACATATAGATTCAAAATGAATTCCAAGATACCTTCCAGTTTCAGCTCTGACATGTAATGTGCTTGGAAGTCACTGCTTCTGTCCTTGGAATGAGAAAAGGGAGACAGTAAGAAAAACCCTAACGACAACCTGAAAATCAATGACTATTCTTGAGTCTGTCAGATGCAGTGGTAGCAAACCACCACTTCAAAATCTGGAGAGACCTGTGAGCACAGATGCTCATCCCCGAGAGCGCCCAGCCTGCGGCAAGACCACGGGAGCCGCAGTTGATAGGGGGCTTAGGTGATAATGCTGAGGAGCTGCTACAGCCTCTGTGCGCCTTAGGACATGAGCTGGCATCATCCAGTGCCTGTCGCTTTAGGGAGGGCACCCGTCCTTCATCAGGTTACCTCCTGGAGCCAGGCCCAGCCTTTCAGAGAGAGGAACAAGAGCAACCACCAATCATCTCACACCTCTGCCAGCGAAAGGGGAAAGGAAGGATTCTGAGATGCACGCAGAGCATTCTGGGTAACAAAATTTCAATGCAAAGAAACTTGCTGGCTCACAGGAGAGGGAGAAGAAAGAAATACCTGTGAGAGACAAAACCAAGGAATAGAAGCCCACTAAAGGAATGTAGTGTAATCATAAAATTACAGAAAGGTTCCCTTCCCCTATGTCAATAGGGCTACAGCTGAAACAGTAGCAGGATGTAAAGCCTACATCCTTGTGAGTTCTTTGGAAAATCTCAAAGTACCAAGAGACAAAAAATAAACAAAGAAAAGAAAACAGACACTAGAGGATTTCCCAGTCCCTGGCATTGACAGCTGTCATAAACATTAAATCAAACCCAAGTATCGGCCTGATGAGCATAAAACCATACAACAAAGGCCTTTACCTGGGCTCCTACTCTCTATTTTACTGGATTCTCCACTCAAACTTTCAGCAAAAACCTACAAGGTATACAGAAAAGACTGGAAAAAAGAATAAAGGAAATACGTTGAAGAGAAAAGCATCAGAACACATGCATCACAGATAATCGATTTAAAATAAGCAAAGAGATAGTAAGGAATCTACAAGAGAAATACAACATACAAGAATAAATGGTACCATAAGCAACGAAATGGAAACCGAGTTAATCAGAAGTGAATGCTATAAATAAAAATAGTATAACAAAAAAAAAATCACACAATAGAATTATCAAGAGAAACCCCTACCCCAGAAAAGGAGCATGGAAAAGAATATTCAAGAACTGCAGGAAAATTCCAAAAGGTATAAGAAAAGCACAATTGGAATAATAAGAGGAGGAGAAAGAGAAAGAAGCAGGAAAAGTTGGAGTAGTGCCCAAGGACTTTAAGATTAATGACAGATACAATGCAGTCAGGAAACTTACACAACAAACCATGCATAGTGAATATCTCCAAAACGGTGTGCTCTATGTCACTTTAAAACAAGAAAAAAGAGAAGGAAAAAGAGTAGGGAGTTGGGGAGCTGGGAAGACCAGAGAATATAAACCCTGGCTTACTAAAGAAAAAGTCAGAATATAGTGAAAAAAATATCCTGCTCATCTAATCAGAAACAAGGAAAATAAGAGGGGTAAAAATTCGAAGATTTAAAGACTTGAAGGGAAAAAAACACCACCAAACTAACTGAAATGATTCTACAATAACTAGGTAGTACAGACTTTTTAGATAAATTGTAAACTGCAAAATTCAGCACCCAGACATTCTTAAAAAGAATGAAAATGATACAAATCAGAAACTCTGAACTTCATTAAACAAAAAGCCACAGGGAGAAAATAAATGAGGGTAAATTAAAATTTGTTGTTTCTTTTAATAAATGAAATAGAAAAATGTTTAAAACAGTAATGACGAGTCACGTGATGATCACAAATCAATGGTTGACAATGATTTTATAATAGATAAAAGAATTGGTAATACTCTATTATAAAGAACATGAAGCAGCTATAAAGTGGCAAACTGTTATATAAAAGTGAACTCAGCTAAATTGCACATGTGCATCTCAGACTCTTGGGCAATCACTGAGAAAAGCATGATAGATATGGTAGAGGAGACAGAAAATGGGACTATAAAATGTTTAATTAAAACTGAAAGAAGAAATAAAATACAAGAAGCAAAGAAAAAGGGCAAAGAATATAAACCAATTGGAGAGTGGCAGATAGTTAAATTATATCAACAATCACATTAAATATGATCCATTTAAATATACCAGTTGCAAAACAGAGAATGTCAGCATATATCTTTAAAACTGTATCTTGTCTGTAAGAAACACACTAAACATAGAGAAGACAGAAAAGATGAAAGGAAAGGGTTACCAAAAATATATCCCATGTTAACACTGATCTGAGGAAAGTTGAAGCAACTCTAAATATAAATTTCAAACAAAGCTTATTTTAAAGAAAATTATCAGGAAAAACAGGTTTAAAAAGTGTCACTTATCTAGTGGGTCAATTCTCCAAAAGCAAAGAAATAGTTATGACCTTGACAAAAAAGTACCTAATATATAAAGAAAAAAAGTTGAGTGAACTAGAAAGAGAAATAAAGAAATCTACTATATTTGGAAAGTTCAGTCTCCGTTTATCAGTAATTCCCTTGTCCATAAGGTGGAAAACTCAGTAGAGACACAGTTGGCTTAAACAGTACCTTGAAATGACTGATGATTGCATAATACTTTTTCTAATCACACATTCCTTTCAAACTCACATGCAAAATTAGCCACCATAAACCACATTCTTTATCATAGAGTATACATTATAATGTTGAAATAATAGGAACTGTAAAAAGCATGTTTTCAGATTATACTAGAAGTAAATTAGAAATCACTTAGAAAAAGACAGTTGGAAAATTCCAGAATATTTGGAGATTAAACAATGTACTTATACACAACATAATATCAGAAAGAAAGTCAACAAAATGTTAAAAATAATGTGCAACTGAATTAAAGTGCAAGTTACCAAAATTTGTGGCAGATAATGGTAACAGTTATTAGAGGTAACTTAATAGCATCAAGTTCTTACACTTAAAAAGAACAACCTAAAATCAACAATTTAAACTTCCATCTTGGGAAAGTAGCAAATGAAGAGCTATTTAGATCTAAAACAAGCAGGAATGAAATATAAAGAAATCAAGGAAAAAAATTCATGAAGTTGAAAATAGAAAAGTAATAATAAAAAAATTAATAAAAGCAAAGCTGATTCTTTGAAAAGATAAAAAAAGTTGGTTAATCTCTATTTAAGCTTGATGGGGTGGGGCAGAGGATGAAAATAACTCAAATTACCTAAAACCCAAGCAAAATAGGGCCATTCCTCCAGCTTCCTTGGACAAAAGCAAGTTATGAAGGGATCTTCTGAGTGATTTGATATCCTCAAATTGATAACTAAATTGAAATGAACCAAATTCTAGAAAGATGCAAACTTAGAAAATTCACAGGGGAAATATGTTACCTTCATAGGTCTATTAAAGACATATGGCTTTATCAAAATAAATATCCTTTGGGAGGTCTAGGAATCCCAGAGAGGAAAACAGACTCTGAGGAGGGAATCTGTCTGTCCGAGAAGCCTATGAATGAGCATCAGTGGGAGTGGGAGGCGGGGTCCGGGTGCTGCCTGGCCAACTCTGGAAATGAAAGAAGTCAGTGGAAGCCAGAAGGAAGCCAGAAGGAAGGCGGGTAAGCACTGTCAGGTCCACACCCTCGCATAGCGACAACGGGCGCCCTAACCAGTGATTCTCATTCTGCTGTGCAGATTCTGGGCTGGAGCAGTCAGGTACAGGGGTGGTGAGTGGAGGGAACCAGGCTTGGTCCTACTGGGATGAGAATTTAATTTACCAATAAGCAAACAGTAGAGGCTGGAAGCCAGGAGGTATTGATTAGGGCTCTCGGAAGAGGGGACAGCAACGTGAATTTATGTTTGGGTAAATACAGCCACCAATGGTTACACTTTAAAGAACTGGGTGTGATCCCCACCTACCAAGAGGACTAGGCCAAGGCCAGCTGCAGTGGAAGGAACACCACTGGACAAATGTCTGATTCTAGGGTTGGGACAGGTAATACGTAAAATGAGCCCGGAGCACCCTGCAGGGCTCCAAATCAACAACAGGGACCACAATACTGACACGGAGTTGATAGGCGAGGTCACAGTGACAGCACCCACTGGAAGATTTAGCAGTGGCCACGGTTACAACAGGGCAATCACAAAATAAAGATGGGTTTAATGCCTGGGCTTTAAATCAAAGCATGAAATAAGTGCCCGTGAATTTACGCTGACATGATGATGAAATAAAGGCGTAAATGGGGTAGAAGAAACAGACCCTTTGTAGTGGTATCTAAATAAATTACAGTCCACCACCAGGACGGGTCATTCCAGCTCTCCGTTCCCTAACGCAGCCCCTTCCTTCCTGAACAGCCTGTGAAAAGAGGGACGTGACGGCGTCTTTACCACGGAGAACCCTGGCAGTGCAGCAGAGGACAAGGCACACCTCAGCGGTGACAAAGCCTTTAACCTTGACTCTATGTGCTGAAAGGGTGCTTGTCATCTCTGAAAAACCCGTAGCCCCAGTGTAATCGGGAGAAACCCACTAGATTCCAATAAGGGAGCATCATAGACGATACTGGACGGGTACTGCTCTAAACTGTCAAGGTCACCGAAAATAAAAACTGACACACTGTGAGAGTCACAAGGGCCCTGAGGTACCACAGTGCCCTGTGTTTTCCTGAATGAGTCTGGAACAGAAGCAGCAATCAGGTAAAAGTCTCAGGGTATCTGAGTGAAGCCCGGGCAGGAGTACTGTGTCAATGTAGGGTCACTGATTTTAGCTCAGGCACCACAGTTGCGTGCAACGCGAAAACCAAGGACACTGAGGTCAGCATAGACAGGAGCTCTTCGCAGTACCTTCTCAGCATCTGTGTCAGTGAAAACACTCATGTTGAAAATGAAGTCTACTTTAAAAAATCTTTATAAGAAAGAGGAAGACAATTCAGAGAACAACGGCAGAATTCACCTTCCTGTTCGTTTCCAAGGATCTAAGTTCTAAGCTCCAAAGGACACAGCCCAGGCCACGGACCAGCTGGCTTTTATCAGCGCTCCTTATGAATTAGCTTCCGCGGCCAGGATCGCAGCCTTTGACTCTCTGCTCTGCTGAAAGCATTTATTACCATTTCTTCAAAAACACACGCAGTTCCAGTTTGAGCCGGGAAGATCTGCTGAGCTGCACCCACCGGCAGACCTGCACGAAGTCTTTGCCTTGGCTCAGCCGTGGTCTGGGCCTCCCTCCTTATGCCTCTGTCTGGAAAGCGACTGGGAGTTTTCTCCGGCTGGAACCACGACATGGGTTCCATGCACACTATGTGTTGACACCTCATTTAGTACAACACACAAAATGTCACTCGATAGTGACTGAGATATAACGACCCACTCCCTGGTCCTTTCAGCCTAAGCTTAAGTGACTTCCAGTTAAACATCCCTACAGCTTCCGGACAATACGGTGACTTCCCAAAATGCCCTCATCCCTCATTTAGGCAGCCTCCCCTACAGTCCCTTTGGGTCAAGATTCCCCCTGGGGACCTAGGGTGAGGGGTCCTGGGTGTCCTGTCTCACTCCAGCCTCCTGGTGCTGCCCTGGAATGAAGCAGGCTGCTGCGGGCAGCACAGTGAGGACCCCGGTGTCCTGCCGGGCACCAGGGCAGTCAGCAGGGGCAGTGGAAGGAAGCCAGCGTGGGAAGGCAGCACAGTTCTGGAGCCCAGGTCGTAAGGCCGAGGGAGGGCCTTTCAGAGCAGCTTCAGATGTGCGCATCTCTGCAGTGCTGCCAGCTCTGCTGTGTCTGTCAGAAAGTTCTTACCGCCAGTCCGATTTAGGAGCCCAGAGAAAGGAGAGGCGGAGTGGCTATGCTGTGTGCTCAAGAGCGATTTCGTGAGGATTTCGAGAGCAATTAATTAAAAGCAACTTGACCGCTGGTGCAGATTTGAGAATTTTTGCACCACGCTCCAGAGGAGGAAGAACTCTCACAGTGAAGGGTTTCGGCGCATCTCCTCCGAAGCACTGGAGCAAGACCTCTGACCTGCCTTCACTGCACCCCAACACCAACTGGAGGTGAGGTGCCCACTTCAGCTGGGGGCCTGGGCAGGTGCTAATGCCACTTTCCCAGAGGTCTTTGCTGGCCCCCTGTTAACTCCCCAGCCTACCCAGGACAAATTCTGACAGCACCTGTGCTATGGCAGATAGGCCTTGCCATACTTAGAATTCCACATCTGTGAGATCACCTGATCAATATCCATTACTTAGAAAACTCCCTGCACTCCTAGAGGCAGGGACATTTTGTTTGTTGGGAGAATTCTGACTTATCACGTACCTGGTGTTCTCTAAGCATCGCCTGATACTTCCTAGCTCTTCAGTGAAGAGATAATATGTGAATCTATATTGAATTAATAAGTTAAGATTTAGCATTTCAATCAACATATCAGATTAGAACTACTCAAAATTAACTGTAACGTTACAAAGAAATTACTCCATCTCCCCCACCCCATGAAAATTCAACAAATATCAACTTATTCTCAACACTCAACTCAAACATCATGTTAGTCAATCCCAGAGGTAATTTATCATTCTGTGACAATGCTTGGACTATAGCAAAAAATAGTGCAAGCTTATGTAGCTCCCTGTGGTACTGACCCAGTGTTACGGGCAGCTGAGTTAGTTAGAAATATGACAGGCAGTCAGACAGGGCTGGGCAGGAGCCAGTGCAGAGCCCAGATACCTGGGGACCTCTGAGGACACAGGCACCTCCTGCTGTGGGCCAGGCCTCAAGACAAAAGGCAAAGCAAATAGGTCTCCATCACCCTGAGGAAGGCAGGAGTCAGCATTCCACCCCCTACAGGAAGGGTCACTGCTGTTAAGCATGCTGGCTTACTGTGTGACTGGCTCCCCCATTTGTGCCTGATTTAATCAGCTTTACCTGAGCAATTAATCTCACTGCTGGACCACAGTCCTGTCCCACCTTATGCCCACCTTGCTAGTTCCCATTTTCCCCACCTCGAACTCATCTAACCTCATGATTTCAGTCTATAGAAGTCTCTAGAAAAGACAAAGTCTTTGGCAACCCGCTAGGGACCCCTTCTGTCTCTCCCAGATAGAAACTTTCTTTGTGTCTCAGTAAATACATTCTGCTCTTAGCTTCCGTTGTTCCTAAAATTCATTCTTCGATTTTAGAGAACACAAACTCGGACATCTAGTGGGCTGGGAGTTCCATTTCCCTGTATCACTAGGACAGGAATAATCTGTATTTTAAGCTTCCCACGTAGTGTCCAACCCAGAGAAGCATTCGGTAAGCATTAATGAATAAATGTGCACCTCTTACCAACAGTCACAGCTGCAGAAGGCTTTTCTACTCTTCTTTAACATGTTAAGATTATCTTCCAAGTTTTCCACATGGATGTTACTCCCACCCGTAAACATTTTTCTTCAGATGGTTATTGGAACAAAAAGTGGGAAGGGCTATATGCTTTTCTGTCCTTAGCTTTATAATTCAGTTTATTATTTTCCTCATTTTAAGAGAAAAGTAGTCCCTTTCAATGACATCTTTCTGGTCACTGAAGCACATAGAAATGTCACTCCCATCCCCTGATGGCTCTGTAAGTTATAGTCTATCCTGAGGAAAGGCTGTGTCAGGCTCTCTCCCTCTCTCTCTCTCTTTCTCTCTCTCTCTTTCTCTCCACCCTCCTTCTTTTGCCCTCTCTCTCTCCCTCTTTCTCTCTCCTTCTTTCCCTCTCGCCCTCTCTCCAGCATCTTGCCCTCTCTCCAGTGGTGAGGTGTTCTGGAGGCCCTTGACCTCCAGAACACCTCACCACTTCTCTGGACTAGTGTTACACACCTTGCTAAATGACTGCAAGGTGAAACCCTCCCCATGAATGTTTAATGCACTTAAGGGAGAGGCAGGCACAGACAATTCATTTGTTAAACAGTGCCATTTGCAAAGAATTTCAATAGTGAACCTGGATTTCAAGATACAGCAAGGCCAGCTTTGCTTGCTCCTGTGAGGGAATCTTCTTTTCTCAGTGTGTCTGGGTGGCTGTGGCCCTCGTCCTAGTGAGAACATTGCAATGCCTGTAGTGGGAAGCCTCGTGATAGATGTGGCTGTGCAGAATTTCCTCATGGTCACATTTGTAATATGAGCACGAACTCTGGCCTGGATTCAATCAAAATTCCTGAAATTTAAGGGAGGATATTACTCAATTGCACTGTTGGGGTACAATTATAATGTAAGAACACATTTATAAAATAGCAAACTTACAGGGATTTCATAATACAAATTAGAGAGCAACTAAAGGTCTCTGGCCAAGTTTCTGCTGAATTCAGCTGACCTTGACAGTGTCTAGAGCCCAGCTGTACAACTCTGATAAACACTGAGTCAGAGTAAGTGTCTACACCTAAGGCACCCTGGGCTAGTCAAGGACTCCCTTAACTATGCTCACTCCGTGAGCCCCCCAACAATGTTTCTGTACTAGCCTGCCTGTCAATATACGACTCAGTGCATGCAACCAATTATGTAATGTTTCATCACTTGCTTTGTACCTCCCACTTCTGAGTTCTGTATAAACTAAGCTCTCTGCAAACTCAGGGCTGTTGTCTCTGAGGAATGACCCTGCAGCAGTCCGCTGGCATAAAGATTCAATGCTGCCTTCTTACCTCCTTAGTGTGAAGAGTCTTCCTTTTGGTTTGACTTGGGGGTTTTCCCACAACAGTGGAAGGTAGTTGTGACATTTTAGAAAGATTATCAGAAAGCCAGGCCTGTACCCACCGGATTCTGGCAGTACTGTCCTCAAAAGTATAGCATCCAGTGTTTGCAGCCTTGTCACATGTCTGGGGAAAGGAGGAGGGTGCCCCTGGTTGAGATCCACTGGATTCTAAAAGTGTGGGTTTGCCTCTGTCCCTAGCTGTCTAACAGGTGATGCTCCAACTTTCCATCCTGTTTCTCCCCTTGGCTTACTCTGGGCATAAATTAAGTACTCACTGTAAGAACAGAAACAGGACAATGACGTTTTTCACCATGATTCTGTGTCCTCACAGCACATGCTATTACTATCATTACTATTTCATTTATCACTGTTATCATGGACACTGGTATTTGCTTATAGCTCTTGTTAAAAAAACTGAGTTTACAAAGAAAAAATGCTTTCTCAAATGTCCAGCATATTTGCATTTTAATCTGTCCCCAGATATTCTTAGCCACACACCTGATTACTAATTTCCCTAAGAATAAGTGCTGCTTGGCCTGAGGGTATAGATTCCCTTCATGCTTTTCTTTGCATAGTCTAAGGACAGCATTAAAAGAAATCAAAGGCTCTTACAATTTTTAGTTCCTTTTTGATGGATTATTAATATCTATCCTCTATCATTATTTTCTCTGAAAACTTACAGCATGGAAAATTGCTGTCAAATTGGTATTTGCTTCCTGTAACAACACTGCAAACCAAGGGTATCTGCTTGTATTTCACCAAACAAGAAATGTGACTAGAAGTATATGGCTAAATGTTATATTTCACTCTTGAATTAACCAATGCAAAATTCAAAGAATGCCATTTCCGGCTGAGAAATTAGCAAAGCAGAAGTTGATAAAGATATCATAACAGGGCCACAGAGGTGTGGGCCGCAGATGCCCCAGGGGTAATGGGGACAGGATAAAGGCTGGCACCCCTGCATTCGCGTCCTGTCCTCCTCCTTCCTTAACACTTTGGGTCAGCTCTCTGCTCAGTGTTACCCCTACACATGCTTACCTCTTAAGTTTCTGTCTAAAAGCTGTGAGACAAGGATCATTCATTAGTCCCAAATTTACCTCATCCCGCTTCAAGACTAAAGATGCAGATTTAAGAGTAAGGTGTTTCCACCACTGCCAGGAAATTCAGTGCCTGGCTGTTATGGTAGATACCTTGTGTCAACTTGAGGAGTCCAGACCTTTTGCTGAGAGGGAGCCAGCAGGGAGCCGAGATCCTCACTTTGTGAGTATCGCCATCCTGTAAGAGGAGAGCGCTCAGAGATTTTGTGCCCGGGGCTGGGGGTGGGGGTGTGGTCTGCATACACCATAAGGGTTGTTTTCTCCTTTTTGCTCTGGCCGCTTTTGCTGGCTGCTGCCTTCAAGTGTTATCCCAGTGCCATGTCACCCCGCCTTGGAGCCAGCTGATTATGGACTGAGACCTCCACAAACTGTGAGCTGAATAAGCCTTCCCTTCCTTAACTCTGGGCATTGGGTGTTTTGCCCCAGCAGTAACAGAAAAGAAATGAAGACACTGGCTTTGAACAAAATGCCCCTTTCCAGAAGGCCCAGAGGGACTCCTGTGTGTCCCCATTCCTTGTCCCAAACCAGCAGTCTCCTGACCTCCAGGAAAAGCACAGCCTGTGAGACATTCACACCACAGAGGAACTGAGGTCCCCCTCAAGGAGTAGTCGTCTCATAGAACCAGATTTTCCTCCTCCTGACAGCGCCCGTCCGGAGAGAATGACTGGCCAGACTGCATCTTGATCGGTACTGGGCAAGCCCCTAGCTAGGCAAAGCCCAAACCTTGCTTTTGGTGGCCTTTTCATGATACCCCAGCTCCTCACAGCCCCTTAAAGATGGTCACAATCTCTTCATGGGTCATTTCCCAGTGTGGCGAACCTGACTAAAGCTCCGTTCTCACCCTTCACTGCATCCATTCTCTTGATTGGGGTTTTGAGGCGAGTGGCCAAGCTTGATCTATTGGGACCCCCGGCCCCAGGGCTTTTGTTGTAAAAATCTAGTAATGATAAATCAAACTTGGCAGCGAACAGCATGGCCTTCTAGCCCTGATACTGACAGATGTCTCTGCAAAAGCAACTTGTTTACCTCAATCTGGTTCTTAATGTCTTATATCTCTGATGCTAGGGATGGAACTCGGGGCATGCCAGGAAGTGCTGCTTCACTGGGAAAACGTCTGTAACCTCCAGTCTGGGGAATCTGCTCAGAGAGCGCCTGTGTCTCAGCTGATCACGTGTAGAATGCTATGGCCTGGTGCATACGGGTGTTCAATCCACCCTGCTCTCCTTCTTTAGGGTCCTTAAACATCTTCCATTACATCTGTCTTCTCCCTGGACTCTCAGGATCTGCTGCCCCATTACACTGACAGTGTCTTAGAATGTGTAACCTTAGGCGATCACATCATATTTGAGAGAAAAATGTCTCATGTCGAGGGGATGTCAGAATAGGCAACTGCAAAAGTTCTTTGACATGCAGATTATTTTGAGCTAAAATCAGTGAGAACCAGCAGATGCAGAAAAAGCTCAGCAAACAGGGCACACATTTTCCTTTTAAGGAAAATTTCTATTTGCAAAAATGTCTCCCTCTACTGTTCCAGGAACGACTGCGAGACCAACTCTTACCCATAGGGAAGGCACTCATCTGTAGGCCAAACCTTATGAACAAATCCTGGGTTTTATACTTTTTCTGGTCACCTTCTGATATTGTTTGTACCTTCCCCATCCAGAAACCCCAGACCCTTTTCTCTCAGCTTAATAGGATGTATAAGCTTAGATTCTAAATAGCCCATTTTTCACTTAAATACATGATGCCCATGTTAATAAATCTAAAAAAAGAAGTAAAAAATATATTGTTCTGCTCTTCTCTCTTCTTATGCAACAATGCTAGGAATACAAAAGATGCCACCATATACCCTCTGGGGCCCTGTAGAAAGGACCCATCGAGACCTGCGTGGCTCAGTACCAACGTCCCAAACATAAAGTTCTGGTGGACCAGGGTGAAGCGGGCGTGGAAAAGGACCTAGAATCACAGCTCCTAAGGTCTTCCACATGTTGGACACTGCAGCTGGCCAGTCCTTCTTACGGTTTTAATCACCACATTCTGATAACACGAGTGTAGGCAGAGCAAATGAATGAACACATCATTTTAAGTTTTTGATACCAGCAAACCACAGAAAACACCTTGAACGTCCATCTCCCAGCATGGGGATGGACGAGGACTGTGCTATGCTCACTTTGGGAACCATCCCACGTGAGTACGTGGCTAGATAAACGAGATGGGCACAGTACATTGTGTGTGTGTGTGTGTGTGTGCGCGCTTGCGCACATGTGCGTGTGTGTTCTGGTGTGATATGACCCTATAAAATGAACAGCAGCTCAGAGACCCCTTCCTGACCTGCCTTACTTTGCCTTTAGCCTACAGAAATGTCAGCCTCTCTGTGCAAACGCTTTCGCCCACCTCCTCTGTCCCCTAGGAACGATGTGGCCACCACTTTAGCTTAAGGCTGCCTTCCTGGGCTGACCCCGCCCACTAACGTGCCTGCATGGAAACAGAAAGACGTAAAACTCAAGGCTGGCAAGAGAACCGAAAAGTCTGTTTTAACCAGCAGCTGAGAGGTCATTCCTTTGTCTGAAGGATTCATGAAAAAACTTACAGAGATGAGTATGTATCTCCCGTAGCACAGGAGTTTGTCTGCAAGGACCCAAAGGCCACAGCCTTGACGTGTGACTCAGAGAGGACAGGGGCTCTGTCCCCAGCTCCAGCATTGCTGCAGACAGGGCACCCCATGGCATTCGCCCAGGCCAGCCCTTTGCTCCCTCAGGCCTCACCCCAAGGAAGCTTGCTGCCTGCCTTTCTCCTCCCTTCCTCAACCTCTGCAAGGCCCGGCCCCTCTGTCCACACTGCAGTTGACCCTTCCCTGTGGCAGTGGTCTGTGACTCATGGAAATCCATGCCCATTCCTCCACAGGGGTCCAGCTTTGCTCGGCTTCCACAGCGCTTGGTTGCCCAGGACCTGAAACAGCCCCTCGCCAGCCCCGTCCCAGGGCCTGGGAGCACCCTCATTAGACGCGCTGGGTGTCTGAGTGTTTCCAAAAAGAACAATCACTGCTCATTGCCATGAATAAAGGTTTAAGGAAACTTTGCTGGAAAGCAATCCTGATTTGTGAATTCCATGTTCAGCCATCTAAGTCTGTCAGCCATGTGCACCGTCATGGAGACTTTTTGGGCAATGAACTTTCCGGATCACAAATGCTGTATGAATTCCCAGCGATGCAAATATTTGGGTGGGCGTGAGCGTCCCCTGTGTGACTGTTTCTCACACTCAATAGTAGGCTTACACGGTGGCCTCTCTTCCTTCCTTTTGTGCCTCAGGATCTAGACCCATAATCATACATGAGGGCAAAGAGGTGCCCGAGGAGGAATGTTTCAGGGTGCACTGATCACAGTCTCTTCCCTTTGACTTAGTTTTGCAATGTATCTCAGAAATGAAAGATGCGGTATTTTTATACAATGGAATACTACTCAGCTATAAAGAAAGATAAACTCAAGGTTTTTATAGGTAAATAGTGGTAACTTCAAACCATACTCATAAGTGAAATAAATCAGACTTGCATGTGTAAACATCATATTGTCCCTCTAGTGTAAGAAACTCGAAGAGTAAGTAAGATGCAAAAGCTGCAATAGATACTGTGACAGGGAAAGAAACTACTCAAGAGGAAAGAACAACTAGGATGGAAGAAAGGAGAAAAGAAGGAAGGAAAAAAACGTATGTATATACACAAGATAGCTAAGATAAGTGTACTTCTATTAGTGCATTTAAAGGAGCAGTGCCTAGGTTGAGCAGTTTTGCCTGCTCATACCTGGTAACTAAGCAGCTATTTTGAAGACAACAATGTGCATATTGTTGTTTTGAAATTCTGTATCATTTTTATTGTTTTTTTTCTTTTATTCTCTTAAAATAGTTTTTAAAAAAACAGCATAATTGCCATCTTGGGAACACTTTTAAAACATTTAAAACTAAGCAATCGCTTAAAAAAATGTTTTCCAAAGAATTTAGAAGGAAAAGAATTTGCGTTTAAATTCAAGTCCTGGTGTCCATGCAAGAGCCAGAGTTAGAGGCGACTTTGGTAGCACAGCCTCACCCCCAGCCCTCACCCCTCTTGTCCCCCAAACCTGGAGAGGCCGGAGGCAGCTAGCACTCCTGGAATTCCGTGGCTGTGCCTTTCCATGGTGCGTCCTAGTCGCTTGCCTGTGGTCCTCTTTCTGAGGACCAGCGAGGCCTGGCCCTCTCTGAGCAGCCCTCAGCTCTGCCCCACCTTCCTCCTGCTGACTTCCTCTCTTCCAGCCTCTGCCAGTGCAGGAACCATCGCGGCTCAGCACACGCTCCTCGCACTGGCCTGGCGGTGGCTGCATTTCTTGTTGTACAAAAGTTTTTATAGGGCAGAGAGCAATCCCTGGTGCCCGATACCATTTCCCACACAAAGCAAGGATTCAGAAGTGTTAAGGGGCCAATCAACTGAAGCCCCTTCTCCTACCAGGCATCAGTTTAGATTTGCATTAAAATCAGAGACTGTTTTTCTCTTTCATCCGACGCACACATGCACATACACACACACATATGCGTGTGCACACACACACACACACACACACACAGCTTGGGAGATGACTTAAGCACAGATCTTTCTAACGTACTGAAAATACGCACGCATGCTCACAGGCTCCGCGGCCCCTGGGCTGGGCCTGAGCCGGGCTCTAGGGGATTCTGGGGACGTGACTCACACTGTGCAGCGGCACGTGGCTCTTCCCCAAGCTCTCTGGCTTTGACATCGTGCTGGACGCTTTGAGACTGTAGCTCGTGCCACTCTGAGCCTCCTTCAGCTGCTCTTGGATGTGCTTAGTTTTTTTCCTGCAGGTATAAATGCACGCATAAGTATTTACACACACTCACTGCACACTTAATTTCTGAGATCCATGCATTCCCAGTGGCTACATTTGTCATTTGTAAAGGTAGATAAATTTACTGAACAGAGAGCCCTTCTCTCATTTCCAACTCCGCCAAGAAGTATTTCCAATCGGGAGAAAACCTGGTATTATTTAGTCTCCTCCAGGGATTTATAATCAATGGGACTCTAAATAAGGACCGGAACCAATATGTTTTCCCGGCCTATGTGTTTACAAGAGGTCCCTGACCATAAGTGCCAAGCTACAAAGGTTTGGAAACCACAGGGAAGGGGCTGGCAGCCCCATACGACTTATTTACGAAGACACACTTACATGTTTGCAGTGCGAAGATGTGTAGCTTGTATGCACAGCTTATGTAGGTATAAAAACTGTATTTTGTGTCTTTTATGGTTTGGCTAGAGTGCGTTTATTGTTACCACAGTCCGGAAAATAAGAATACCTCACTTTAAGGACCTAGTGGTTACACAGCAATGTGCAACGTACCATTTTAAGTGTTTTACAAGTATTAACTCATTTTTTTAACAATGATTCTATTTGATGAGTCAATTACACCCATTTAGTAGCTGAGAACATGGAGGCATAAACAAGTTAAAGCGTTTGCCCAGGGTCTCAGAACTAGTGTTAGTGACTGACTCATCTCACACAGTATGGTGTGCATCGTATACTCGGAATCACCACCAACCGTCGAGCCACTTGCATGTGGCCCCTCTGCTGCTAGGAGGGGCGGCTCAGGTTATTCTAGGGTTTGGGCTCCCAGGTAAAGTGCTCCCGCCTGCTGTGGAATGACTGCTGCTAGGGCCATTGCTGTGAACCCCACAGGGGAGGAACCCCTACTGCCCGATGGGCCACCTCCATGGGGAGTCTGAGCAGCAGCGGGAGGAGTGGTGCGCACAGAGACACCCCACAGAGTCATCTCTCTGCAGCGAGCCTCTCCCCTGGTCCACCTGTCTACGGCAGGGTTCTCAGGCCAGCGGCCCCGACTCGATGCCGCAGGAGCCTCTGTCACTGTCCACGACTGCTTCCCAGCACTGTCCTCTGAATCTGACTCTGTCACTGTCCACGACTGCTTCCCAGCAATCACCTGGACCTCGCTGAGCTTGGGCCTCCTCACCCACAAATGGAGCCAGACGGCCTTCTTTCCGTGGCTACCGGGCAGCTAACTGCGAGGGACCCAGCAGAGTGTCTGCCAGGTGGGATGGCCCCTCAGGCTCTCGGGGTGTGCGCGCAGCTTTGTGGCCTCACAGCTTGCAGGTCCCCGTGTGGAGTGCAGGGGTGCACAGGCCGTGGGTGTCAGCCACAGCAGCCTCACTGAGCACGCGCCCTTTCAACACTGTGCTGGGAGCCTTAGCACATTGTTCCATCCAGTGCACAAGGAGGACTGTAAGTTCTGTAAGGAGGATTCTATTTCTGTTCTTTTTTTTTTATTTTTTACTAAAAACAAACAGACAAAACCAGAGGCTGAGAAATGTAATGAAATTTGCCTTAAAATACAAAAAGCAAGTGACAGTCTAAGGACTGTAGCCACAACCCTAACCCTAACCCTAACCCTAACCCTAACCTCAGGACGCCACGCCCAGGAGCTGCCTGGAGACCACCCTGCGGGCGGGATGCATTGGTGGGAATCTGGCTCACTTTGGGCAGGCTCCCCATCTGCCGGCGGCGGGAGCCAGCGGGCACAGGAGTTCGCAGCGCAGGCTTTGCGCCGGACTGTGCGCTTCAAAGCCCTGCGCCTGCAAGTCCTACCTTGCGGCATGGGCAGCTCGCTACTGTAAACCCATCTCAGTGTTAGCTGTTCCAGTTTGGGTCTGGAATGCACCCCAGAAGCCCACGTGTGGAAGGCCTGGGCCCAGCGTGGAGCTTAGGTCAGGGGCGGGACAACTAACTCCGGGGTGGCAGCGGTGGAAGGTTTTCTGCTGACCGGGAGTAAGCATTTGAGGGGGTCACGGGCCCTGCCCCTTCCTGCGCTTTTCTGCACACTCCACCACGTGGGGAAGGGACTGTGCTTCCCGGGTCACACACTGCCCCCACCACAGCCTGGGTCACAGCACCAAACACCAGAACCAAGGGATCATGGGGAGGAATCCAGGACGCCGCAGGCTGCAAACAAACACGGAAAACCAAAATTTGCTTCTTTGTAAGTTGATTCTTTGTTCTATTATGCTAAGAAACAGTTGGCTTGCACAGTATCTGAAAAACCCAATGGCGTGCGTGATATACAGCTCGGGTTATTGAGAGATCAGGGGTGATACACAACAAGCCGGAGTGCCTGGGAAAGGGACAGGGTCCCTGCACTGGACAGTTACAACTGCCACGGCCAAGAGCTGTCTTGAAACAAGAAAAAAGGTAGGAGGTAAAGACTGCGGGAAATCTGAAAGTGCGGTCTTAGATACATTTATCAACATTACCCCATTTCTGTGACCAGCACAGTGTTCTAATCTAAGGCATTAATAATAGGGGAAAGTGGGTCTTGGGTATGAGAATTCTTTGTAGTATTTGTATACTAGTTCTGAAAATCCAGAATTTTTCTAGTTTGTTAAGAACTAATGGGCACTATCTCTGTGTCTGGGTCTGAGTTCTGTTATTTATTTTTAGGTCATTATTGTAGTTCTCTAACAAAATCAACATACACAGCCTGTAAACAGGTATTCTCAAGGATGCCTGGAAATTGATCAGGCTTTGCTTTTTAGAAGAGCAAGTGGTTAGGATAGTATCCGCCTAGTGAAAAGCAATTACGTGTTGGCTTGCATCGCAGAGGAGCTGTGGAACCAAATCCAGGCCAACTGTTTTAGAGCGCAGATATCCAAAAGGCTAATGTTTTCGTCTGCATTTTTAAGTGCGATCGCATCATTTCTACAAATACCTATCAGAATGCATGTGGAGGAAATTGCAAACCCAACGCCCCTTCCTCTGCTGAGGGTCTAGTTTTTGACAAGTGAACTTCAGCGCATGACCCAGATGTGTACTGGCCAAACGAGGCACATTTTTTAAGTACTCTGTCTTTCTGTTTGGCTAAAGTCTTTAGGATTTTCAGGTTAAGCGGGTAGCAAATGAAAGCTGGTTTCTGTGCTGTACCTCTTGGCTCTGAGTGGTTCACTCCGGGGAACCCTGTTCAGCATGGTCAGCCCCTCAGTGACCAGCACACACCTGGCATTTGATCAGCTCCCGTAAATGACCACGCTATGCAGCAAAGGATACCCCCAGGCCCACTCGTCCACCTCTCGGTCACGCTACAGTCTACACCAATCTTGAGTCATTTGCTGATGACTGCTAGGCCTGTTTGCACAGAATCGCCTGTTTGCAGAACAGACTGAGAACACAAAGACAGACCAAGCGCTTTCTTTGAGAAGTGACCTTTTAACACTTGTGAGAAATGACCTTACTTGCTTTTGAAGTAGAATGCTGCACAGAACATGCCCACGACGACAATTCCTAAGATGATGCATGAAATCGACAGCACCTGCCTTTGATACACGTCTTCACTCTCTGTGAATTTGAAAAACAGAATTAGAATGGACACTAGTAGGATGCAGCCGCCACAATCTCCACCTTTGTACCTCCGAGCTGGTAGGGGTCTTTCAAAGCCAACCTTTTTGTTCCTGTCATGAGTAGGAGAAAACATGAGGAAGTTATTACGGTTCAGCCTCTCTGCAGAGCTCTGGAGGATGGATAACAGGTTGTTATACATACATTGTCTGCATCTGCACGGTTAACTGAGAGCTCACACATATCACATTGTACATCGTGTTCTCCAAAGTAGGACTTTGGGACACAGAACTCATGTGGCTTTGACACTGTGGTGGCACCGAAGTTAAGGAACTACAGAAATACATATTCCATCTGATCCTTCCTGATTCAGTAACAGCTTCTTATCTTCTGAGACGCTAACGTTCTTGACTTTCTGCTTCTCCTTTGGTCCTTGGCTATGTCCTCTACTCACCTCCCCACTGTCATGACCGACAGCACCATGGAAGGGGATTTCATGTGCATATTTTATCTGCTCATCCTGAGAGCCCCTCGGTACCAAGCTCTGGCACAGGAGACCTCAGCACCCATTATTAGTGTGGCATCCTCTGGCTTTTCATCACTAAAAACACACGCAAAAAAAAAAAAAAACCCAAACGTTTCTCTTTTCAGCCACTACACTTTACACCCTCAGCTCCTTTCCTGAATATCTGCTGAAACAATTCCTCCACCTCATCAAGAGCAAGTGCTTTCTTTCTGGAAATTATCTTCCTCTTGTCTCCTCTCCTTCTAAACAGCAAGGATCATGATACATAATTATTCATTCACTCACTTGTAAATATCCTCCGCTGAATTCTCTTCCTTTGTATCTGACAACATAACCACGTATGAATCCAAAAAACTGCCATCGCATAGCTACCTCGAGCAGCTCAGAACTAGGGAAGAGGACGAACAGTCAGGCAGGTGGGCCTCAATGAAGGGTGATAATCACCTGCTTACTAGATGTGTGGTCGTCATGACGACCTCACCAGCTGCATCCCAGGATCCCGAGGAGCACCCAGACCATCCCTGAGGAGCACCCAGACCATCCCTCGTTACATCTGACACCTCTGCCTCCCCCACTCCTCAGTACATCCACGGTCCACTGCATCAATCACCTAAGCAAAAACCCAGCTCACCGGAGTAGAGATAATTAAAGAGCTAGGAAGCAGGGAAATCTTTTCAAAGTGGATGAGGAAATAAGAAATTGTGGGAGGAGGGCAAGGAGAGGGAGAGAGAAGGGACGGGAAATAAAGAAGCAAAGGGAACGGTAATGAAAACAGAAGCTTTTGCAAGTGGGAAGAAGACCAAAATTTGGAATAAAGTGGGTGAGGAGCAGGGAATGAAAAACAAGAACGAAGGTATATTACGTCCATGTACCAACTCCCCACTGTAAATGTAGTCATTTATGAACTGGAAACAAAATTGAAAAAAGCATCTAACAAAATTAACATCAATTCATGATTACAAAGCTGAAAAGCGGACATATGTCTATATCCTATGATCCAAACTGAAGCAAGAATGTCTACACTGACAACTTCTGTTCAACACAGTACGGTACTGATGGGTTAGTCAATGCAGTCAAGAAAAAAATAGAAGTAAACCTATTTCTTTTGGCAAAATAGAAGAAAAACTGCCTGCCTTTGCAGCCAACATGAGCATCTATGTAAAAACGCTGATGAATCCTCAAAAGACCTAGGATAACTCCTGACTAAGGCTGGCCAGTTTGCACAGGATATGAGGTTGCAGGGTAAAAACACTGGGAATATATTCACATCCATATATATTTGGGGGGGTGCTGGGTATCGAACTCAGGACCTGGCACTTGCCAGGCAGGCGCTTACACCCTGAGCTATATCCCCAGCCACACTGGGAAGATAGTCAGTAGCAACAAATAATCAGAAATTGAAAAACATCATACCACCACCACAACATATAAAATGTACAGAGATAAAATGTGACAAAACCTACACAAGGACTGTTTTTTTTGCTGAAAAGCTTAAAACATCACTGAAAGAACTTAACACATTAATGGGGAGATGTATCATGTTTCTGGGTTAAAAGATTCAACATTAAGATATTATTTCCCAGGTGATACATTGAGCAAAAGCTGGTTAAAATGTTGGGAAGCCTTTTCCTGTTGCTGTCATCGTGGCATTAGCAAGCTGATTGTAAATTATATGGAAATGTAAAGGCTCTGGAGTAGCTAAAACAAATTTTCTCATCAAGAGAACAAACTTACAAAACGTTATTCCAAGATTTGTTATAAAGCTAGATCAAAGGCAATATGGCATCAACCTAATTCTAGGCCAATACATCACTGGGACAGACAAGAGTTCAGAAATACATACATTCAAACATCTGTTCTAATCGATGTTTGACAAAGGATTATTTTGAAAAGAATGACGTTGCACAAACAATAGAGCCTTGTCCACAAAAAAAGAACTTTAACCCTAACCTCAGACCTACACGACTATAAATCACAACGGATCCTAGACTGAAATGTAAAATTTTAAAGCACAAAAGTACAAGAAAACATAGGAGGAAACATGGGTGCCATGAGTTTGAAAAGATTCCTTAAAACTAAAACACAAAAGACACAAACTACAAAATGTTTACAGAGTGAGAAGGTGGACTTCACTACCCATTACCACATTTTCTCCTTCAAGATGCCACTAGGAAAAAGAATAGGAACACAGCATGAGCAAAATACACCGTCAGCAACAGATCTGCGCCTGTACCAGGTACGAGGACGGAGGCGGGAGCAGGAGGGAGGGGATGTAAAAAGGACCGAGACGCGTTATGTGCAGCTCCCCACGGCGAACGCAATCACTGTGTGCTGCAAACTGCACCACGTAAAAAATAAAAATTAAAACAGAGTCGCCACTCTTTAGTTTGCCACTAAAGAGAGTCACCACTAAAGAGATAAGCAGCCCAATTTAGAGAAGGGCAAAAGATTTAAACAGACACCTCCACAGAGACATGAAGATGGACCATAAGTAAGACAAAAGACGCCTAACTTAGTCTTTGTGTGATTTCAAATTAATACATAATGCGGTAACGAGGCTGTACCGGGCTCCACGCACAAAGCCTGGGTAGGGAGCAGCGGAGGCCCAAGGCTCTCACGGACTTCCGGAGGACGTGTAAAGTGATGCATCACACTAAACCGTACCTTCGCAGGAAGGTAGACGGACACCTACCTGACGATCCGGCCATTCCTTTCTCAGCTATTCTGTCAACACAAGTGAAATCATAATTTCATTGTATTAACTAAATGTGCACAAAAACTTTATTTTTAATAGAAAAACACTGGAAATAAGACAAGTGCCCATCAGTAGGTGAGTGGATAAACAAAGTGTGGTATGCCCACACAACAGAATATTACTCAGCAGGGAAAAGGAGTGAGCAACTGATATAAGCGATGGGATGGCTCATTCTGAGAGTAGTTACGATGAATGAAAAAGCCAGACGAAAAAGGTGCCTGGTGTATAAATCCAACTATGTAGCATACTGGAAAACAGAAATTATCCTATGCATGGCAAGCATGGGCGCCAATATCTGGGGTCAGGACTGGGGAAGAGCGAGCCTGAGATAGGAAGCGACAGGAGGAAGTTTTGGGGCTCATAGACACGATCCCTGTCCCAGTTACAAGGCCGCTTCACGGGTGAGGCGCTGATGTGGACTACAGCTGTTCAGCTTTGAGAAGTGGCCTGGGTCTGTTGGGCACCGACGCCAAGCAAAGCCCCAGCAGCCGGCTGCACTGGCCTCGCAGCGCTCTCGGGAGCCTCCAGCACCCCGTGAGGTGAGGGGAGCCGTCTGCGCCAGCTTCCTGCAGCAGGGAGACGGGTGGCGGCGCCCCACCCCTGGCTAGGAGCGCGGCCCAGCCCCCGAGGCCGGCCCCTTTCTGCGCTCACAGCCCCAGGTTCGGGGCTGCTCTCCTGCTCTGAAGGCTGCGCGCTTTCATCGCGGCGCAGTGTCCAGCGCCGCCCAGCAGCGTGGGCAGCAGCCTCTGCTGTCACCACACGCCCGGAAGGGGCAGGGCAGCCTCGCGGTCCCCGCAGGCCTGCACGGAGCCCAGGGACACGCAGCCGTCACCAAGCCTCTGGTAGGCACAGCGTCGTCTTTGGAAACGTCATGCTGTCCACCCCGCGCGTGGGCGCACGGAAGCCTCCGGGGCCTGGACACAGCCGCGCGGACGGAGACGGCCACCAGTGCCCCGGCTTCCTTCACGGCCTCGAGCTGCGGGCGGTGGCCGCCCGCTGACTCCGAAGGTGACAGGCGAGAGCGGCCACCCAGGCGGGTGACAGAAACAAGACCAACGTCCGTGACAATCCTCAGCGTATTTCTTTCTAGTGGAAGCAGCCTGAGGTAATGCAAAAGAAAAAACATCAATTCTGTGTTTAAATCACGAGTGAAATTGAAACTGCGAAGGCTGCAGAGCGGCCGTAGGGCCCGCAGGGGCCGGGCAGGGCGCCCAGGCCTTGGTGCGGGGGGACTCGGGCAGCCGCGGCTGCAGGCTGGGGCCTCCGGGCTCCACCCTACTCTCGCCCACCTGAGTGACCCAGCCAAGCGCGTTACTGTATCTTTAAAGCTTGGATTTCCTCACCTGACTCGAGATAATATCCCTTCTGTTTATCGTGAGAATTGTACTAAATATAGGTTTGTTTCTTCGTTTGTTTGTTTTCACAGTAGTAAGGATTAAACCCAGAGCCTTGAAACTCAGCTACATCTCCATCTTTTAAAATTTTTCAAAAATTATGTTTGAAACAGGATCTCGCCAAGTCACTAAACTGCCTAGCCTGGGCTTCTTGAACGTGCAGTCCTCCTGTCTCAGCCTCCTAGAATTTCAGGAATACAGGTACGTGCTCCTCAAATAAAATTTCTTCGGAATACGGCATACAGTGTATACACTGTAAATATCTGTGATACAGTACCACTTAATCAACACTAGCTCTTTCTCTAGTTTTTTTTAATGCTTCCCTGCAACCTATTCTATCCGGGTTATGAAAAACTCGCCGAGTGCATGATGGGGAAAGCCTTTTACGTGAGAACAGAAACCCACCTCTACCCTGAGCATTTTAGTTTATTCCTGATATTAAGGCAAGGTCATGAAGATGTAGAGATTTCTGGAATTTGGGTCTAACATGATAAATGAGCATGAGGGGTAGCTAGCGAGCTTCCTTAGGAGCAAGTGCAGTCCCTGGGACCGGGGGTGGTGGCACAGACTGTACTCCTGACTGCTCAGGAGGCTGAGACAGGGAGACCTCTTGAGTTTACCCAAGTTTGGTCACCAGCTCCAGACCAGTACAGGCAGCACGGTGAGGCCCCATCTCAATGAATAAAGCAACTAAAATTAACTGTGAGTCAGAGTTCTAGAACAAAGAGTGCAGGAGATTTAGGATCAGGAGACCGCAGCTGAAATGTGAGTTTTGCCATTTTTGTGCAGTATGATTTTAGCAAGTTATTGAACCTGCGGGTGTTTAAATTCCCATCTATCCAGTAGGAACACTAGTGTCTTTATCCAAGGCCCGACCTTTGGTAGTCCAGTGTGGCCAGTAGAAGCTGCTCTGCGAATACTTGTTGTCTGAAAACAAACGTCTTCTCTAAGATGGAAGGCAGCGCACTGTGAAAATCCACTTGAAGATCACAGCCAACAAGTCCAAGATCGGGAAGCTTTACCAGAGGGCAAAAAGGCAACTTCAGTGAAGTGGAAGCTGGTCTCAGTGAAAAGCAAGAGAAATGACCACAGAACAGGGACTTCTCGGGGAAATGCCCCACGTCACTTGGGACGGGAGGACTTGTTTGTTACGCAGCAGGTGCACACTTCCTTTTGGAGCCTGCTGCATCTAGCTGAGTCCTCTTTGCTCATCTCCACCCCAGCAGGGGGACAGCCTGTTTCATTTTAATCCTGGAAGCTCAAGGGACAAAGCCTCTGCCAATCTTTCTCTAAAACCAGGAACATATGGATACATTAAATGACTATGTTTCCACCAAATGTCTTTCCTATTAGGAGACATGGAATAATTTGTATTCATATTTTAAAACAAATACGTATAGTGCCAGCTGTATGCAGGTACCATGCTTGGTGCTACGGGTGAAAGGAAAAGAATCAGGAATGATCCTGCTATCAAGGGGTGAATGGCCACTTGGTAAATATGCAAAATACAAACTGCTGACTGTAGAACAGGTCAGGACAAGAAGTATATAATGCAACCAGGCACCTGTGTGGGAAGCCTGCCTTCTCACAGAGTCTGGGGTCCAAGAGATGGGTGTTTACAGAGAAGGCTCCCATGAGACAGGAACAGGGATGGCGAGAGAAGACCAGGAGGAAAACAACTGGTGCAAATGCCCTGGGGTAGCACGAAAGTGGCATGTTCAGAACTCTGGACTGTAAACAGATTCGCAGAGTGGCATAGAGCAGTGGGGACGTGGTACGCAGAACATGTCATCATAACAGCAGGGTGCTGCTGAGGAATAGAAAGGAGAGGGGTGGGACGGGATCTCATCTGTGTGTTCCTTGCTGTCCTGTGGAAGGATTAGAGGGGACCAAGTGGAGGCAGAACCCCAGTGGGCATCTATTATACCCGCTCCGGTAGGACCCATGGTTGTTGTAGAGGATTAAGGTCCGTCATCACCCGGGCCCCTCTGCTGGCCCTTCATGCCCTGCAAGGCACAGTGGCCGTGCCCTGTCCCTGCAGGCTGGATCCGTCAGCCCTAGAGGGCAGTGGGCGCCTCACTCGCCACTTCCTGTGGGACTCTGTGAGCCCGCAGCCAAGTCCAGTGCCTCCGAGTGGCCCTGGTAACCCTCCAGCGCTAGGCTGTTCCCCTTTAACTGCCTTTCGGTGTGTGGCCAGGCGGTAATCGGCCAAATATTGACCACTCGATTCAGTTCTGTCCAATGTATGTTAACTGTTTTCCACTCGATTTTTAAAAATTCAGATCCTGCAATCACTTTTTGAGAGGAAAGTCAGTCTCCAGTTACACCTGAGTAGTCTGGAAGGGGGCGCTGTGTCTCCCACCACCCCTCTGCTCGCTGCGGGGCGCAGGGCTGGCTCCCTTGGGAACACATTTCCGGTTATAGCGGCTGAAACCTGTGAAGGTAACGACACTGTGATGAAATTCGGGGACCAGCACTAGGATACTGAGAACAGTCCTCTCAGCAGGGGCCTTTGGGGACGTCTCCCTGTGGCCACCTCACGCAGCACAGTGAGGTTGGTTGTTGTGTGTGCCTCAGTTTACACACCAGCTGCCCTTTCTGCTCTTCCACTGGCCACTTTCCTCTGCAGCAGCACAGTGAAAACGCTACCTACCTCCCAAATTTGTTTAATGGTAAAATAGAGGCGCACAGAGCGCCTGGAGTTGTACATGCCATATAACTGATGCAAAATACCAGTCTTCATTCATCCTTTTCCTCCTGAAGCCAGTATTAAAGTAAAACAAATAAAAGCCGTAGCGTCACTTCCTCACACCCCAGCCTCAGCTAGAGACAGTCTAGCTGGTTTCTCAGCCCTGTCCTGCCCTTTGTGTTTAAGGAGTCTGCCTTTGTGTCATCTTCCTTAGGCCTGACTACTTGTTCTTTTGACAACTGTCCTTCTCAAATAGTGGTTTTGAACTTCTGCCCGGAGGATTTGGTGCACGCAGAGCAAATAACCTCCCGGGGCCTGAGCGCTGTCTCTCGCACACCCCTCACTCCGAGTCCGAGCTGGGAAGCGAAATCCGCGGCCCAGACGGCGGCCGGCCAGTGCGCGGCCTGGATGCCCAGTGCAGCCTGATGAGAGAGAGTTCCGCGGAAGCTTCCAGAGCCTTCAGAACCCGAGGGACACTTGTGGAGGAAAGTACACAGAAAAAGAGTGCTGCCAAAAGAGAAGTCGCAGCAGTTACCCGTTTCCCTCCGTGGATCTCAGCTCTGATGCCAGCAGGGCAGTGTCCACTATGGATCAAGGCTGCATGTACGGGAGGGGAAATGTTTAAAGCCGTCTCCCTCTTCCCTCCAGGATTGCAGTGCCCTCCGGCACATTGCCTGTGTAACACGGATTCTAAGTACGCCTACCAGGCGCTGTGCTTAGGTGTGACTTGTGTGAAATATGCTGGCCTTCAACTAATGAGAAGCTTGCACACTCGTGTGTGCACACACACGCACACCTGCACGTCACATGGAGAGCGGCTACATATGCCACTGGACAACTATGTATCTACATTTACAGTCCGACCCCATGCAGTTGCAGTGAGTAACAAGACCGGAAGCTTGACTTCTGTGCTGGTTCGGTTCTAAAGGTCAACAGGCCTTTAGAGCAGGCCTGCTCCTTACCCATGAATTCGTTGCCTGAGGTTCTGCATTTAGGAGTCTACACAGGGAAGCAAAAGTCATCACAATACAACAGCATTGACCCACCAGCCCGCGGTTTGTGGAATGAGTCTCCACCTAAGTCAAAATATGCCACATAATTTCAGCATTTAATTCCCTTTGTCAAGCCAGCCTCATCCTCTGTGTAGGTTAGTCTCTCCTCAATGGCTCCCCTCTGACGTCTGTCCTCATTTTAACTGGATTAAGTGTAAGTAGATTTATTACAGTATTAAGAATATTTAGGATGTTTGGAAACTGGGATTTGCATGTTTTAACTTGAGGGTGAAAATGAATAGAACTAAATGGTTTGATGAAGGCATTAAGATAATTTTCAAAGCAGATTCTGAAGTCACACGAAATGGATTTTCACCTCGAAATGGACCTCACCTGTGTGACCAGGGTGTCAGCGGCAGGGCCAGCTCCCGAGGCCTGCTGCAGGGACCCTGTGAGTGCTTCCTGGTGTCTTTCAGTGCCACCACCCAAGAGCAGACAAGGAGAGACCAGTGGGAGGCAGGGAAACACCCCTGCCTGGAATACTGCTACCTAAACGTGCCCCCACTTTCCTCCTTGCAGAGTTGGCCTGTCATGGTTGAATTACACCCCCGATGCTGAAGCACTGACCCCAGGACCCATGGGTCCAGCCTTATTTGGATAGAAGCTGCTGTGGTCTCAATGTTGGTGCCCTATGAGTGCGCTGAACCGTGGTTCTCAGGGAGCGTGGGGATGGGGCTCTGGACAGGGACCAAGTCCTGAGGGCCCCTCTCACAGATGGAAGGGAGGCTCGAGGGGACATCATCCTGACCAGCGGTGAGGACATAGCAGTGCTAAGCCACCATCCACTTAGCAGACAGCAAACCTGCACCAGATGCCCACTTGGCTGACCCCGTGGGTGTGGTCGTGCCTTCCTGTAGGATGGTGAGAAACACATCTCAACTGTTTCTAAATTACTCAACCTATGGTCTTTTGTTAAAGTCTAAATGGACTAAGATAAGGTCTTTGCAGATCACCAAGTTACGATAAGGTCATCTGTGTAGATAGACCCTAAACCAATCTTACTGATTCCTTGTCAACAGGGGAAATTTGGACAGAAATGGGGAGAGAGAGAGGAAGAACACCACGGAAAGATAAAGACACGTGCTAGAGAGATCCAT
Organism: Dolichotis patagonum; assembly: GCA_004027295.1. Taxonomy (NCBI): domain Eukaryota; kingdom Metazoa; phylum Chordata; class Mammalia; order Rodentia; family Caviidae; genus Dolichotis; species Dolichotis patagonum. Next base: position 150,547 of record PVJX010001697.1, read on the forward strand.
CCCTGACTCGAGAATGCCAAACAGTGCCAGGAAATCAGCAGAACAGAGGCACCGGGACAGAGGAACAGGTTCCCTTCCAGTCCTCGGCAGGAGATAATCTTTCACCATCGCCCTGATCTCAGCTTCCAATCCAGAGCTGGAAAACAGGATTATCTTCTTTAATCTTCCAGTTCACCATACTAGCAAGCTAGGATGCCCCCGACCTATGAGAACTCAGAACATTATCTTCTGAAAATTCTCACACTCTCTTTTGCATTATCCTGTACTGGAAATGTACTGTCCTCCCAGTGCCAGACCAAGAGGCCTGGAGGCCGGCACGTCCTCCAAGTCCTGGACGTGGCCTCTGGCTGGCCTCCGGTCTGCAGGACTGAGTGCCCGGTAGCCTTCAGTGACTGAACAGCTCCCGGCGTGGTGTCTACTGGCACTCCCTGGTGGGGCCTCACTTCCTGGACAAGTTGCTTTCCCCGGGGATTCACTCTATTTATTTAGCTTTGCAGTTAGCTAAGGAAAGGCACCTTTCAACACATTTCAAAACTAAATTAATTACTTCTCAATCAAATGTTGATATTCAAAGTCACACTTTATCCTGTTGCCAGGCAAAGTCCTGTCAGGTGTGCACTATCCGTTAAATTCCATATTTAAGGGGAAATAACAGTTTAAAGTTGTAAACACATTTTTCAACCTATAATTTCCTCTGCTTCACCCATTCTCTCCAGCAAATACAAACCTCTCCTGTAACAAGCCTTATCTCTTTCCCTCTTTGCCCAACCAGCGGAGCTCTGGCTGACTGCAGATAAGTGAAGGCTATAAAGCACGGTGTGGAAAGAAAATGAAAATCCCTGAGTCCTCTCATTAGTATCTCTGACATTCACTGGCTTTCCAAGTGCTGTTTCTTGCACCAATAAATTATAAGTAAAAAGCAAAGTGAATCAAAGCGATCTACCAGTGAGTTCCCTCTGCTGAGCTAAAACCAGCCTTGCCTTCAGCCTTCCCATTTGAAGGGTTCAAGAACTTGATCACCCCTGACCTGGCATCACCGTCCCCCATCCCAGCCACCACCCCAGGATTTATCACGTAAGACTCACTGATGACAGTCAAAGTCACATTCCGAGACGCAGACATGTGCCTTGGGATGATAAAATTCCATTTTGTTGGCAATGGGGGCGAACCAACCCAGACACTTACAGGACTATTGTAGCATTTGACCTATTTTGACGGAGTAGAGAGACTAATATACTACAATCTTTCAGCTTTACAGGAGAACTTAAGAGTTGAAGTCGCAGCCAACCCTCCAGGTTGGGGTAATGGGTGTCCTCTTCCTTTAATCAGCAGAGACATGATTAAAAGAACTCTATCCTGTGCCTTGGGTGTCAGGGGTTACCTAGCAGGCGTGCAGGTATCACCAGCAAACCCAGCTCATCCCGTGGTGACGAGATGATGAGTCCTGTGGTTACCTGCACTGCTCCGGCTCATATCGACCCTACCTGGGCTCTGTGACTCTCCTCAGGGTCATAACTACCCTACCTGGGCTCCGTGACTCTCCTCAGGCTCATGACTACCCTACCTGGGCTCCGTGACACTCCTCAGGCTCATGACTACCCTAC